>BLSH010384742.1:248264-266863 GCA_018402905.1 Glandirana rugosa | reverse complement strand
ATCTGTCCCTTACAGCAACAGCAGGAACCTGACCTTATAGAACTAGGAGATGATTTTAGAACAATAATCTGTCCCTCAAAGCAGTAGACTCTACCTAGTCCAGTATCAGATCATTCTGTAATGCAGGATGAGATGTTATTAGATCTGCAATCTGTCCCTAAAAGCAGGAGTAGTAAACTCTACCTAGTCCAGAATCAGATCGTTCTGTAATGCAGGATGAGATCTGCAATCTGTCCCTCAAAGCAGTAGTAGTAGTAATCTCAACCTAGTCCAGAATCAGATTTTTCTGTAATGCAGGATGAGATCTGCAATCTGTCCCTCAAAGCAGTAGTAGTAGTAATCTCTACCTAGTCCAGAATCAGATCGTTCTGTAATGCAGGATGAGATGTTATTATATCTGCAATCTGTCCCTCACAGCGCCAGCAGCATCCTCTCCCTACACTAGCCTGAGAGCATGTGACATGCAGCACTACGTGACTCCAGCTTATACAGAGGCTGGGTCACATGATGCACTGGCCAATCACAGCCATGCCATTAGTAGGCATGGCTCTGATGGCTTCTAAGGGCAAACCAGTGGAACGCTTGTGGATTGGCTGCCCTGCAGCTATTCAACGGCGGGATAAAATACCCGAACCCAAACTTTTTTTCAAATGTCCGGGTTCGGGTCCGGGTCACAGACACCCCAAAGTTCGGTACGGACCCAAACTTTACAGTTCGGGTTTGCTCAACTCTACTCCTTATAAATATTCTGGTTCTTCCCTGTTGTTTTCGCACATAATGATTCAAGATGACTCCCTTGATGTTTTTATAAGGAGATCAAAAATGAATATCTTAGGCCAAGGGTAGAGGGTCACCCTTCATGGGTCTTTGGACTTAGACAGTTGCCCTGTGCAACATACTCAAAATTATTTAGAGGTCAGACCGAAATGCAGTGATTCAGTGATTTTGTCTTCCTTTTTTGTGCATGAGGATTTAAGTCCTTTGACTAGATACCAGTTTTCAGCTGTCCTTTCCTCTTGCTTCAAAAAGCTTATTTTGGGGGTTTTAAGTTTTCTTCTCATTTCTTCATTAGGGGCAGCAACAATGGCCAATGCTTTGGGTTTCTCTCCGGAGGAACTCAAACGGGTGGGGCATTGGGACAGTGATAGATACAAATTGTACATTCGCCCTGACTTATTAATCATATGACTACTTTCTTTCAGATTCATCTGTAGTCAGGACCTGGATTGTAAGACATTCCTATATTTTTTGGGCCAGGTCAGGAACTATTCCACAAATTTAGTTTTAGACACTAACAAACATGTAATTTTCTGAGTAAGAGGCCTTCGCTGGCGCAATTTGAGAGACCATTTGCTCTATTTATCAACTGTTTGGCCTTCCCCTCATGTGTCAATCTTGCATGTCGGGGCTAACGATGTGGGGAAGATTAAAACTTGGGATCTCTTGTGTGAAATTAAGAGGGATTTTTATTAGTTTAAGCTTTTATTTCCTAACACAGTCTGCTTTTTCGGAAATGATTCCAAGACACTTATGGTCCCCCTCGGGCAACTTATTTTATGTGGATAAGATTTGAATGCGTCTGAATAGGACGGTTCACAATTTTTTAGTTGCATCGGGTGGTTTATCTTACAGACATATCGAGCTGGAAGTAGTTCTTCCAAGCCTTTTCAGATCTGATCTGGTTCATCTTTTGGACATCTGTTTGGATGTCTTTAATATGGGCCTACAGAGTCTAATTGAATCGGCCACGGTGTTGGGGGGGTCGCGGTCGGCATGTGCTCTGCCGGCCGTGACTGGTTGGGAGTAGTCGTCCAGGATGGTCTGGATGGACAGCGTGTCTTGATTTACTGTTATGTGGTTAATAGCCGGAATGGCTTAATTTCATTTAAAATTATTCTAAATGTTTAAGGTTACCCCTTGGGTTGGACACCGTGGCCAAAAAATGTGTTAAACCACCAAAGTTTGAATGAATGGTTATTTGTTTAATTTTGGTATCTGCCTCTTTATTTGGATCATTTGCTCTGTTTGTGCTATCCCATGTATGGGTCCCTAGCGTTCAGCGGGACCCAATGGGATGGCTCAAAGGGGCCAGGTTTGTCTCTATCCCTCCCTCTTGTTTTTCAGGTTACTACTGGCTACGGCCATTCCGCTCTGCACAGCAACAGGGGCAGGATTGGAGAAAAACGGCGGGCTGTGGCTCCTGCGCACCGGGAGCTGATTTAAGGACCAGCGTGTACTCCAGGCTTCAGTCACCACGGGGTGTGGAAGGAGCAGCGACCCGCACCCTCCCTCCCTCTTTTCAAAGGTTTGTGAACTGTCATGGTGTTTCCCAGTGGGGAATAGTCGTCCAGGATAGTCTGGATGGACACCGTGTCTTGATTTACTGTTATGTGGTTAATAGCCGGAATGGCTTAATTTCATGTAAAATTATTCTAAATGTTTAAGGTTACCCCTTGGGTTGAACACTGTGGCCAAAAAAATTGTTAAACCACCAAAGTTTGAATAAATGGTTATTTGTTTAATTTTGGTATCTACCTCATTATTTGGATCATTTGCTCCCTTTGTGCTATCCCATGTGGGAAGTTAACCAATTACATTTAGATTTGACTGTGAATTTAGCTGTACTTAACAAATCAATAATCCACTTAACAAGTATGGAGCCCTTTTGACTTGGTAAATCTTGCTAAATCACTGCAATATGCTTTAAAAAAAACTGTGAGGAGAAAAAAGTTGATAAGCATTCTTATCTTTCTCTTAGCTTCTGTAGTGTAGGGGGTGACATCATCATCCTTCCTGCCTACAGGGATGGAAAGTACTCCATAGCTCATGGGAGGACACTGCACCACTGTAAAGATTGTCTTCTTTTGAGATTTTAATCTTGCCCTTGCCTAGGCGCTGGGTAAAAACCAGGGGAAACTTTTTAATGCAGTGTTTACAGCATTAGTAACCCTAAAAAAAAAAAAGATCCTGTTCCTTTAACCACTTCAGCTCCGGAAAGGTTTTACCCCCTTCCTGACCAGGTCATTTTTTGCAATACAGCACTGCATTACTTTAACTGACAATTGCGCGGTTATGCAACGCTGTACACAAATAAAATTGATGTCCTTTTTTCCCCACGAAGAGAGCTTTCTTTTGGTGGTATTTAATCACCTCTGCGTTTTTTATTTGACAATTTTGAAAAAAAAGTAATATTTTTTACTTTATGCTATAAAACATATCCAATAAAAAATGTAAAAAATCTAATTTCTTCATCAGTTTAGGCCAACATGTATTCTCCTACATATTTTTGGTAAAAAAAAATCCCAATAAGCATATATTGATTGGTTTGCGCAAAAGTTATAGTTACAAGCTATAGGATAGATTTAGGGACTTTTTATATATTTTTTACTAGTACTGGAAGTGATCAGCGATTTTTAGCACGACTTTGACATTGCAACAGATAAATCTAACACTAAGTGACACTTTTTGGGGACTATTGGCACTAATACAGTGACCAGTGCTAAAATAAAATGCATTGTCACTGTACTAATGACCCTGGCAGGGAAGGGCAATTCACTCCGTTCCGAATTGAAATTCGGACAAATTTTTCATTTTTGGAAATTTGGATGTATCCGAATTTTCGAATTACAATAGTACCGAATAAAAAATTGAACAAAATTCGAATTTGAATTGATTCAAATAGCTTTTGAATCAATTTGAATATTCTTTGAATCAATTTCAAATAGTTTTCGAATTTGAATAGTTTTCGAGTTTGAATATTTTTCGATTTGATTTCCAAAGAATAAAATAGAATAGAAAATAAGGGAATAGAATAGAAAAAAATATAATAGAATAGAGAAGAATATAACAGAAAATAAAAGAATGGAATATAATAGAGTAAAACAGAACAAAATATAAAAGAAAAGAAAATAACAGAATAAAATATAATAGAATAGAAACAAATAGAATAGAATATAATAAAAAACAGAATAAAATAAAAAAGAATACAACCATCTTTTGAAATTTGAATTGCAAATAGAATAAATATAAATTTGAATACATAAGAAAATAATAGAATAAAAAAGAATAGAATAGAAAAAAATAATAGAATTAAAAAATAGAATAGAATTGTTAGAAACCATGAATCAGACTGAGACAGAAATGCGGTAAAAATCACACCTTTTAATAAAATGGTAAAAATGGTACAAATAGTAAGCGTAGTCAAAACAAGCCAGGGTTCGGTAGCCAATTTGGGTAATCCGAACAAGCCAGGGAATCGGGAAGCCAGAGATCAGTGTGGTCGGAGGCATCAGACAGGATCAGGAACCAGAAAGGACGTCAGCCGGGCAAATCTTCAACAGGAACACAGCAGAGAGTCTCTAGATTTTGACCAAGGCGAAGGCACAGGAGAAATGAACCAGGCAGTTTACATAGCCAGAAGGGGCTGGCTGACGAGTAGCAAATGATCACCAGGTGAGCCACTGTGGAATGATGAGTACTGGCAATTAACCGACAGCTAAGCAACCTGATCTCTGAGAAGGGAGGGCTGAGCCCAGCCCTGACAAGAATAGAATAGAACAGAATAGAATAGAATAGAAAGAATATAACCATTTCCCAAAATCCAAATAGAATCAATTCGAATTTGAATAGAATAGAAAAGATTAGATTAGAATAGAAAGAAACCACAGCATATAATAGAACAGAATAGAAAATAATAGAATAGCATAGAATAGACAAATAGAAAAAGAATAGAATTCAAAAAACAATAGAATAGATTATAACCATTTCCCAAAATTCAAATAGAATCAATTCAAATTTGAATAGAATAGAAAGGAATAGATTAAAATAGGAAGATGGTTATATTCTTTATATTCTATCCTATTGTGTTGTTTTTTTCTATACTATTCTGTTATTTTTCTATTCTATTCTAATCTAATATGGTCAATTCTATTCAAATTTGAAAAGTTTTTGAATTCAAAGACTTTTCGAATTCGAAAAATTTTTGAATTCAAAAAGTTTTCAAATTCACAAAGTTTTCAAATTTGAATAGTTTTCAAATTTGAATTTGGAAAGTTTTCGAATTCAAATAGTCTCCAATTTCCAAAGAGAATAAAATAGAATAGAAAATAAAGGAATAAAATATAAAAAAATAGAATAGAATAGAAAAGAATATAACAGAATATCATTTGGAAACTATTCGAAATTGATTCTAAAACGATTCAAATTTGGAAAATTTTAATTAATTTGAATATGAATAAACAAAACAAATTCAGAAAATGAATTAAACTGATTAAACAAATTTAACTAAACAAATCTATGTAAATAATGTATCGAAACAAAACAAATGTTTTCGTTCTGCACATGTCTACCCTACATACATTTACATAAGCAGACCAACGTTCTGCCTCTCTCCACGCACACCCCAAACCAGGAAGAAGAAATCACGTACAGGTACGTGATTTAGCGCTTAAGGGCCACTCTACCCCAATATATGTACGTGGGGTGCTCCTTAAGCACTTTAGCCCCAGAAGGATTTCACACTTTAGGACCAGAGAGCTTTTTGCGATTCGGCACTGCGTCGCTTTAACTGACAATTGCGCGGTCATGCGACGTTGTACCCAAACCAAATTTGCATCCTTTTTTCCCCACAAATAGAGCTTTATTGTGATGGTATTTGATCACCTCTGCATCATTTCTGATCGCTGCCATAAACGAAAGAAGAGCGATAATTTTGCAAAAAAAAAACAAATTTCTTACTGTTTGCTAAAATACAAATCCAAAAAAAAATATAAAAAACATTTTTTTTCCATCAGTTTTGGCCGATTTATATTCTTCCTCATATTTTTGTTAAAAAAAATCGCAATCGGCGTGTATTGATGGGTTTGCGCAAAAGTTGCCGTGTTTACGGATGATGAGAATTAATTTCTGGGGTTTTTATTTTTTTAAATTTTTTACTAGTAATGTCGGCGATCTGCCGGTCAGTGGTACTGCGATATTGCAGCGGACATGTCGGACCATTTTGACACTTTTTTGGGACCATTGGCATTAATACAGCGATCAGTGCTATAAAAATGCACTGATTACTGTGTAAATGCCCTTGGCAGTGAAGGGGTTAACCTGCAGGGAGCGGTCTAAGGGTTAACTGTGTTCCCTGGGCGTGTTCTAACTGTGTGTGGGCTGCCCTGGCTGAGGGAAGGGGATGATCACGGCTTCCATATACAGGAAGCCTGTGATCACTGCCCTTCCCCCTCTAACAGAACGGAGATCCCTGTTTACTTACACGGACCTCCGTTCTTTCACTGCGGGGGGGGGCATCGCGGGTAGCCGGCGGTGATCGAGTCCACCCTACCCACTCCCTGCCCCCCGAACACAGTGAGCGCGCGAGTGCGCCTCCGGTGGCGCGCGCACGCTCACAGTGAGAGACATCGCAGCCACTTTGCCGCTGTCAGACGTCAGCAAAGTTAAGCAGTTAAAGCATGTTATACAGCACAGTACTTGTGCTGTGTAATTTGATCCTTTCTATCACCTGAAATACTTGGCTGATCCTGCCTTTATCATGGCTGCTGATCCCTGACACTGTGGTCAGTTTATGTGCCCCCGTCATCCGCAGCTCTCCTCCATCCTCCTCTGTCCTCCTCCCTCCCCGTCTGTCAGCTCCGATCGCTCCCCGGCCTTCCCTTCCTGCTGCTATCATAACTTAGTGTTCGTGCTACAATCCCCTCTGTTATAATAAATGATTTGCCCCAGTGTATGTGTTTTGTAAACACATACTCGGTGCTCATGTAACCGGCCGCCTCTCTCCTCCTGGCTGATGTCAGCGGGGGATTCTTGGCCCTGCCCGCATTGCTATCAGATTGAGAGAGGAGAGAGGTCATGTGAACGCTGAGGGGCGCTATAAAATAAGGTATGTAGTGGTGTATTTTTTACAAAGTACATACACTGGAGCAAATCATTTACTATAACAGAGGAGATTGTAGCACGAACACTAAGTGGCTTAACAACCACTTTAAGCACGAGGCAGGGGGTCACGCTAAACAAGCAGACCATGCTTTTGGATAGTAGCATTGCTAATAATAGTAAGGGACTGTGATGGCAAGATTTATAGCTATTTCTGAGGTTTCATGTTTTATGGAAATTTTCTGTAAGCCAAGGCACTCAGTGTTGATCATCTTGGTAGAAGACATTTCCTAGCAAGCATAGAACATGCATAGCCAGCATGTGCTCTATTTTACCTGCCAATGGACATTTGTACATGTGTTCAATCATTCTTGTAATCCAGAAATTTCTACCATGCAGTACAATTAGATTGGTTTCTTTTCTGTCCTGCAGTTAACCAACACAGCCACCAACCTGTCCAAACCTGTGATTGAACAATGAAGGTAAAGCAGTACACTGGTTAACAGGGATGACACGTCCATTAAGGGCGCATTGGGCACCGCCCCCCCTTTATTCTCACCACCCCCTATGCTAAATGGATAGATTCATGCATAGCATGAATCTATCCATGGCTGCCGCGGCCACCCCCTATTCATGCATCTGGACCCTTTCAGGACTCCGGACGCATGAATTACAGTGGCGGGGGTGGTTTTTTAAGCACCTGATTAGAGCCATTGGCTCTAATAGGCTCCGAAATAGAGTTTACTCTGAGCACAGAACATTGCTCTCTCAGCCCACTCACATGTGTTAGAAAAGCAAATGAATATTTGCTTTTCTAACACTGAATCGCCTCTCCGCCAATCAGGAAGTGCGGGTATGTTACCCGTTTCCCAATTGGCTTAGAAGTCATGCAATCCTATTGGATGCCTTTCTCGGAAGAGGAGGGGGATGCACGGCCGAAGCAAAGCACGCTCCTGCTAGCCGAACACCACTGCCCGCCCACTTCCTAGATGGGGTAAGTGAGGGACTTTGATGTCCCGACTGGCCTCCGGGACGGTGATGCTGTATATGCCCCTATCTGCTGATCCTGTATATACCCCTATCTGGTGATGCTGTATATACCCCTATCTGGTGATGCTGAATATACCCCTATCTAGTAATGCTGTATATACCCCTATCTGGTGATGCTGTATATACCCCTATCTGGTAATGCTGTATATACCCCTATCTGACGATGCCGTGTAAACCCCTATCTGGTGATGCTGTATATACCCCTATCTGGTAATGCTGTATATACCCCTATCTGACGATGCCGTATAAACCCCTATCTGGTGATGCTGTATATACTCCTATATGGTGATTCTGTGTATACCCCTATCTGGCGATGCTGTATACCACTATCTGGTGATGCTGTATATACCCCTATCTGGTGATGCTGTATATACCCCTACCTGGTGATGCTGTATACCCCTGACACAATGGGTGGAATCTATAAGGGGAGGAGCCAAAAAGGAAGGGCGGGGTCTGGCACCCCCATCTTCAAATTTCACCAGCTGTCACTGCTGGTCAAGTTATCATTCTGTTCTCCTTTTCTCTAAGCTTGAATGCGGATGTGTAGGGGATTTCATTATGCTGATTTTAGGAAAAAAATAGTGATACTAGTAAAATAAAAATCCATTTATTGATATTTATTGAATATATTACTTTATTAAATGGTGTTTTATATATACTTGTAGTTCAACTTTAAGCATTCAATTTTCCAAATGCTGTGTCAAATTATACCAATTTAGTTCTTCTAAACGCTTTCTCTAAAGTGCCTACACAAATAAGCCTGAAAAAAATGATGTTCATGTCTTTAAACTTCTTAACATATAATTTTACTCTCATTATAATTATATTTGCAGTCCAATTACAAGATAAATAATAGTAAAATCTGAATACACATCCTACATTGGACATTGTAGAAAATGAAATCCTTTTACAGCAATCTTCTTATTGTCATCTAATGGCCTTTGGTTCTAGCCTATTTTAAAAAGACAATCAAATGCCTTTGATTTTTAATGTTACTGTAAAATATAATTAAAATCTCTCAGGAAATTTTCCTTTATCTCGTAGCAGTTTTATTCTCAGTACAGCTTTTCCTCTACTCGGAAACAAAAGATCTATACGGCCTAATTTCATTTGAAATATTGTTTCTTTTCTTGAATCTCATTTATTCTGAAAATTTGCAGTAAAAAGTTGACAATTTAAAGACATATTATTTCTCTCAAACCAGGCAATAATACCACAAAATTGCCTTGTATGAAGTGTTTAAACTATGCTACAATAAAGGAAGAACAATGGCTTAGATGCTGAAATTATGTTGTTTTCCCTTTTTTCTTTCTATGGTTTTTATTGAAATTTTAACAAACAAGTTACAGTGAGCGGTATGATTTTAGCATTGCTTGTGACACGATTATACATAGTGCGTTGATACATCAACAAGAGATAGTAGATCACAATAGCACTCTAGTTGACTGGTTCAATGAATAACATAACACTTCAATCAAATGTTCGGTTGAATTGGCTCCTGCTTCCGGCACCCCCAGTGGGATCAGACTGTGCCAGCGAGCAGAGGCCAATGTTCCCCCCAAAAAAAAAGGGGAAAAAAAAAATTGTTAATTACCAGTAAACTAGTTGGTGGATCGCGAACTGTTTTAGTTCGATATGAACACAAACATAAACAATACTAAAGCATGTGACCAACAGTGGGGGTCTTGCATTTGCGGCTCATCTTCCAGAGTTCGCTTGTGCGTAATTGCTACAGGTAGGTGTCATAGCAATGTAAGGGGCACTCATAAAAGATCGTAAGAAAAATTATATGGGTTGAGTGCCAAGTGAAGTTTTCCCTTTTTTAACTAAGATACAGCTAAGCCTGTAGTTGAAAGATAAGATAGAGTTTTGTGATTGTATTAGCAAGGAAGTTACATAGTTACATAGTTGGTAAGGTTGGAAAAAGACACAATCTATCCAGTCCAACCTGCGTGTGTGCTTGAATGTCAATAGTACATTGTATACCCCTGCATATTGTGGTCGTTAAGGTGCCCATCTAATACTTTTTTGAAATTATCGATGCCCCCTACTGAAACCACTTCTTGTGAAAGGGAATTCCACATCCTTAGCGATCTTACAGTAAGGAACCCTCTATGCACTTTAAGGTTAAACTGTTTTTCTTCTAATTTTAGTGAATGACGTGTCTGTTTTAAATTCCCTTTCATGGAAAAGCTTTTTCCCTATTGCGGGGTCACCAGTACAGTATTTTTACATTGAAATCATATCCCCTCTCAAGCGTCTCTTCTCCAGAGAGAACAAGAACAAGCTGGGCAGCATCTTTTGGTGACAGGTTATTATGGTGGTGAGGCAACATTGTTAGGTGGTAATCATAATGGCAGCAGGTCCTCATGATTGACGGTAGGTCTACATCACTAGATGATTTAATTGACAATAGATTTACATTGTAAGGCATTGTTTACGTTATTTTTAGGGACTTTTTCAAAGTGTGGGTGTCTTTTTATTTGCTTTTTACTTTTTGGGGAATGAGCAATGAGGAATACTAATATTGAATATATGTGGCCCTCCTCATTATCGTTTTGGACATTTTATAGATAGGCAACTTCTATCCTCATAGTGATTATTGGTTCCAAATTAATAATAACTACTGCAGTAGGGAACAGACACAAAAGATACACTCAGCATCTTTCCAAATAACTGTTCTGTTTTATTATGACGCAATTGAAGGTTTTTATACACATGATTAAGTAGGTATTACATTAATATTACAATTGTACTTTTTTGGTAACAAGGGGCGTTACATAGGCAGGTTAATTCTAATTAGGACCCGAAAGAATACAACCATGTAATAATAACATTATTAGTGCGGTGTGCACAATGAGTGCAGTGTGCAATACATACAAAATAGAATACAATTATATACAGAACTTACAAATTTCCTTTACAATCTCCCCTCTTTTGATCAATATTTTGATCACTAACCATACCTGCTATCACCTTTAACCTGGAACCTCCACACGCTTAGGCGGAGGTAGTCCTGGCCAAACAGGCAAACTCCTTTGTGGAGAATATGATAGCTGAGCATCCTTTTCATTACAAAATTACTTTTCATTGTGAAAAACAATTGATTTATAAGAAATATTTACAGAGTATTGGCACTCCTGTGGCCAGAATGGCCTTCTAGCTTAATTGTGGACATGCTGACTTATCAGCATAGGTAAACACAGACAATTCTACATAAAATGGAAGACGTATAAATGACAATATGACTTCAACATGACTGAACTACTTTTCAAATCACATTAAATGTATATATTGTGGCGCATGCGCGGCAGCTCCTGGTGTGGACGTATGCACTGAGAGCTCCGCTCCCAAACGGCCAACAATCACCGCCGTAGCCCCGACACAGCAAGCATTCAGGCGAGATATCCCCTCTCAGGACGCAGAGAGCCCCCGGGCACCCTCGGATGGCGAACCCTGCGGCGCGGAGGGACCTTACCCGGCAACTAGAGGCCTGGGCTTCAGCAGGCCCGAATCTCAAGATGGAGGAGGAGGATTGCTCTATAGCAGACCAGGACAACCTTAGCTGTGGACAGAACCAGATGACCAGCCCCTTGGTGGGTAAGGCATTCACTGCGGTCTCCCCGATCCCTTCTGGATCTCTTGCAGAAGGATCCATAGGCTCATTAACCCCTTCAATGCTAGGGGACATTCAGCAAACACCAGATCATCTGGGAGCTTCCCCCATTATTCATTCATCCTCCCTTAAGAACATGTCCTCACTGATGGAAAGTTTCTCACAGATGCTGACAAAAGGTCTGGCCCAAAATGCTGCACAGATCACCGCCACTATACAAGCAGATCTACACCAACTTGGAGCCAGGATTGAAGCCAAAACAGATCAAGTGGTCGCACAAGCTAACCAGAACTCTGACGGTATACATGAACTTTATGGGCAACTGGACATGGCACTTAACAAGCTGGATGATCTAGAAAATAAGTCCCGCAGATACAATTTTAGGATCAGGGGGCTCCCTGAATCTTTTAAGGACTCTGAGGCAGCGGTTCGTTCCCTCCTGCAAGAGTTAATTCCTAACATCCCAGCTCACCATCTGGAATTAGATCGCGCCCATAGGGCGCTTCAGGCCCCGCGACAAGATGGTCTGCCGAGGGATATTGTGGTCAAACTACAGGGTTAAGGAGACGGTAATGCGGTCAGCACGTAATAAGGATCAACTCCAGATTCAAGGACACCCAATTCAGATCTTTTCTGACCTGTCTCCATACACAATACAGCGGCGGAGATCACTGAAACCACTACTGGAGGTCCTGACAAAGAATTCCATCATCTATAAATGGTCATTTTCATTCCGTTTGAACTTCTCACACTCAGGCAAGGCATATGGCTTCTCATCCATCCAGGAAGGGGAATGCATACTGCTACATCTGGGTCTGATCACACAGTCGCCCCTTGACAAGAACCAGCCAAAAACCCCAGCAGCTGCGAAGAGACCATCTCCACCGAGCCCTGTCTTGCCCCTCTGGCAGAAGCAACAGGCCAAAAGGTCTAAAGAAACGAGACCACCTTGAATTGTTCCCCGAACCAATAACTCTTTTTTTCAAATTTTTTTGGGTCTCACTTGGTGGGATCAACTCTGCCCGATAGGGCACTCCTGGCTCCCTGAAGGACATTCTTTTCTTCTCTGAGTATATCTATTTTTGTTCTTAAACCTTAGTTTACTGTTTATTCAGTTAATGAGGAAACACTAAAAGTTAAGGAAGTATCCTATTATCGCCTCTCTCCCTCTTTCTACCTGGAGGAAAATTGTGTTAGGTGCGGTCATGGCAGTGGGTGGCCCCCCTCTCCTTAGTTATCTGGGGGGGAGCCCTCTCCTGCACTTGCCTCCTCTCCTCTGGGCAGGGGGGTGGCAACTGACTGCACAGTCTCCCAGTTGATCAATGTTTTGCTGATGCGGTTAATATATATTTAATAGAAGATCTGTTTTAAGGCAGTGTGGCCAGTTGGGCTGCATTGCCCCTCTACTCATCCTTGAGTGGTTTTCTAGTACCTCCACTCTGGGATGACCTCTCAGGTGGGGAGGATTTTTGGGTTCTTCTTAGGGACAGGAGGGGATGGGTCCCCCTCTGCCCTAGCGGGTTTGGGGTGTTTTTTTTTCTTTCCTCCTCTCATTGTTCAAGTTTTGGTTCATGTTTCTGGTGGTATATTGACTATACAGCATTGATGGTCATACAATTTACATATGCTAAACAACCATCCTTTTCTCTTCCAGGCAAAGTACACCCCCTCTCTCTTTTCTCTCTTTCTTCTTCCTCCCGGCAGTCACCTGGTGGCTCTCCCTGGGATCCCTCCTCAGCGAAGAATTGTGGCAGAACCAGCAGTATGAGGCAATTCTACTCTTCCACAACAGGTGGGGTAAGAGCACAGTTTACACCAAGAGATCCTTTCCCTCGCCCGACCTATGCAGCCTAGTCCTAATGCCCACACCTCCCTCCGTATTGGCTCACATAATGTGCAGGGGTTGGACTCCCCATGTAAAAGGAAGAAACTATTTAATCAATATAAATCCAATAAGGTGCAGGTCCTCCTTCTCCAGGAAACACATTTCCAGGCCTCATACAATCCGTCCTTCCTACATGACTACTTTCCCCAGTTCTACCTCTCCAATGCCCCTAATAAAACTAAAGGAGTCGCAATTTGTTTCTCCAAACATACCAAATTTTCCCTATCGAGCATACACAAAGACTCAGAGGGAAGATACCTACTAGTCTCAGGCACAATAGAAGGGGTACTTTACACGTTCATATCTTACTATGCCCCCAATAGTAACCAGGCGGATTTTTTTCCGCTCCATGCTCCACAAATCGTCCTCTCATATTCAGGGTATTTGCATAATGGGCGTATATTCAAATTTAGCCTTCGACCCCTCCCTTGATAAGTCTAATAAGGGCCTCTCTCGGCTGAAGAAACTGGCCAAACAGAGCACCAAAGTAACTACTTTACTCTATGATCAGGGCCTTGTGGATGCATGGAGAGAAATGAATCCCCGAGCCAAAGACCATACTCACTACTCAGCACCTCACCAAGATATGCTAGGATAGATCGTATTTTGATACAGGTCCCCCATATCCCGCTTGTCACCAAAGCATCCATAAAGGACTCAGCCATTTCTGATCATTCTATGGTTCTCCTGGACTTTTCTAGACCAGCATGGTCCCAATCTAACTTTAAATGGCGCCTCAATGATTCCCTTTTAAGCGATCAAATCCATTGCACCCTGATAGAGAAGGGCATCCAAGAATACTTCCAACTCAATTCTGGTCCTGAGATTTCCCCTGAGACCCTCTGGGCGGCCCACAAGGCGGTCATCAGGGGGAAGCTTATACAGCTTTCCTCTAAACTACGCCGTGAGCCCCATTCTAACATCACCAAACTCCAAAGGGAGTTCCTCGCAGCTAGTAAAGCCCACAAGAAATCTCTTTCCAAGAGCACCTTAGACTGTAGGGAGAATGCCAGGGCAGCCTTAAATTTAGCCCTTACTACGAAAGCCGAAAAGCAGCTTAGGTGGACAGGAGCCCGTTTTTACCTTCATAAGGATAAGGTGGGAGCCAAACTGGCAGCCAAAATCTCCCCTAGAGTTTATTCCCACTCCCTCCCCAAAATACGAACACCAGAGGGCTCCTTTACACAAAATCCTAAAATCATCATGGAACGCTTCCAAGGTTTTTACACAGACTTATACAAACCTACAGTAACAAATTCTGATGCAGAGCTAGATAAAAACCTGGATAGCATCCCTCTTCCAACCCTTAGTCAGGATCATAAAGAGGCTTTAGAGGATCCAATCTCTGAAGCTGAAATTGTAGGGGTGATTAAAGCCATCAAACTGCACTCGGCCCCTGGCCCTGACGGCTTCTCAGCCTGCTACTATAAAAAATTTGCACAAACCTTGGCCCCACATATGGCCAAATTTTTCAATTCATTACGACGAGGTGCTCCCCTGGATAAAGCCCTAAATATGGCCTATATTTCAGTTATACCCAAACCAGGTAACGATTCTAGTTTGGTGGAGAATTATAGACCGATTTCGTTAATAAACAACGATTTAAACATTTTAACAAAAATCCTGGCTAACAGGATCTCCAATTTTATCGCTCAACACATACATAGAGACCAGGCGGGCTTTATCCCGGGGAGACAAGGCCCAGACCAAATCCGTAGGGCTATTGATATTGTCTCCCTGTTACGCTCCCGATGGGACGGCGGACCCCCTCAGGAGGGCTTTCTTCTCTCAATCGATATCCAAAAGGCATTCGATTCGGTAAC
Organism: Glandirana rugosa; assembly: GCA_018402905.1. Lineage (NCBI taxonomy): Eukaryota > Metazoa > Chordata > Amphibia > Anura > Ranidae > Glandirana > Glandirana rugosa. The sequence goes on along the minus strand of BLSH010384742.1, from coordinate 251,613 downwards.
CTGGCCATACATATTTAGGGTCCTGACCAAGTGGGGATTTGGCCCTAACTTCATGGGTATTCTGCACTCCCTATACTCGAATCCCAGTGCCCAAATTAAACTACAGGGGTTTTACTCCGAGGCGTTCCATATAGGCAGGGGGACAAGGCAAGGATGCCCTCTGTCTCCTCTTGTATTCCCGATCGCTATTGAATCCCTGGCCATAGCGATCAGGCATAACTCGGACATTAAGTGGGTCCGTTGTGGGGACCGGGAGCATAAGAGCGCGCTCTTTGCCGACGACCTGCTGCTATTCGTGACCTCTCCCCTTATTTCCACTCCTAACATCTTCTCCACACTTAAACATTTTGGGGAAGTCTCGGGACTCCTAGTGAACACAGCCATATCCCTAGCACTGAACATCACGGTCACCCAATCTACAGTAGATAACCTGATAAAATATTTCCCCTTCAAATGGAGCTCTACATTTATCCCGTATTTAGGGGTGAACCTCACCTCGGGGTACGAGTCCTTATACCAATCCAATTATCCCCCGATGTTCCTTAAACTAGCTAAAGACTTGGAGACTTGGGCAAAATATGACTTATCATGGTTGGGTAAAATCAATACAATTAAAATGACCCTCCTCCCCCGCCTGCTCTATTTATTCCGTTCCCTACCCATCCCCCTTAAAAAGGCCCAATTGCTACAGTTTCAATCTAAAATCATCCGTTTTATCTGGGGCGCAAAGGGCAGTAGATGCTCCAGGAACATATTATTTAGACTCAGATCACAGGGGGGTCTCAGCGTTCCCAATCTATGGTGGTACTATCAGGCGGCACAGCTTACCCAGTTTTCTTCGATATACTATCACCACTCAAAGCCAGATTGGTTGCTAATGGAAAGGCAGGCAACCCCGAACCACACAGTCGACTTTCTTGCATGGTCCTCCCCCAACTTACGGCCACCCATCTTAGCCCCTACACTCTCCCAATCCTTAGCCCTATGTGACCGACTCCATAAAATCCCCTCACTGATCTCTCATCTCCGTCCATTAGCCCACTTGTTCCACAACCCCAGTTTTCAGCCGGGATGCAATGTCCTAGCATTTAAATGGTGGTTGAATAAGGGGCTCTTTAGAATAGGACACTTCTTCACCTCCTCTGGCCCTCTCACTTTGGGGTATTGCATCAGTAAACTGGACATGCCCCAGAGTGAGAGGTTCCGCTTCTTACAAATATCCCACTTCTTACACTCAATCTGGCATACGAAACCGAACCCACCCCCCGTTACAACTTACGAAACTAGACATTTGCTAATATGACCTCTTTGGATTTGATTTTTAGTTTTAAGATAAGAATTCTGCCTTCCTCGTCTCTGTTTTCAGATAGTACCTCGCATTGGACCTTCTTGTGAATGAGTATGACCACTCCTGCTTTGTTTTTAGGCGAGGGCGAGCCAAGGACTTGGCCTACCCATAGTTTGTTTAGGCGGTGATAATCTATGGCCGTGAGGTGCGTCTCTTGCAGAAAGGCTATATCAGTCTTCAATCGCTGGAGGTGGCGCAGGATGGCCATCCTTTTGTTAGGGGATCTGAGCCCCTTAACATTCCATGAGACGCACTTCATGGCGGGTGGCGTTGGGGTGGGTTAATATGATTTGTTCCTGTATAGTTTGAGGATGGTAAGGGTGGTCGGATTAAGTAGTAGTGGGTAGTGAGCGGTGGAGCTGGGGAAGTGGCGTGCCAGCTCAGGTTGGGCATGAAGCGGGTCAGAGTATTTCCATAGTGGTTTAAGTGGTCGTAGGGGAAGAATAAAACTGTAACACAAAAACACAACAGCACAGACTTCACCTTTTTCCTCATGAGGAAACCTACACAGGAGCAGCATTACCAGAGATATTCAGGCGCTGCCGAGATCATGGGGGCTATGATAGACATCTCCGCCTCCTCCCGATAATCTCCGGTAAGACAGTGTGAATGGTTAACGGCATGTGGAAAAAAAGACAGAGACCTTAGCATTACTAACTAGTTATAGATAAGTCACTTTGCAGGCAAGTGTCCTACATAAACAAATTCACCTTTTGGATTGAGCAAGAAGAGAGCCGTGGGGTGAATGTTCAGGATGGGTCGAGGGCGACCATTCGGGGAAGGCGATTCAGGAGCGATCTTCTCTGGGTGGTCTATTTGCGTATCGTGGTCACTTTGGGGATTCTTTCCTTGGACTCCGGAGGTCTCGGTGTCCCGGGGACAACGGAGAGGGAGTTGGAGGATGGGTGTCCATCGGGATTTGTAGGTGGGCTTGGACGAAGTTGGCTGCTTCTTCGGGATGATTGAAGACTTTGGCGTTTCCAGCAGAATCGGAGGCTGGGTAGGAGAGAGTAAATTTGACACCTTTTTGGTAGAGGTTTGAGCATATCGGTTGGAAGGCCTTGCGCCGACGAGAGGTTTCCTGCGAGTAATCCGCAAAGATCAAAAGTTTGTGTCCCTCATATTGCAGAGATTTTGCATTTCTAAAGGATCTGATGATGGCTAATCTGTCCGTGTAATTTAGATGACTTGTCAAGGAGACCGACGATCGTTGGAGGGCGCTCCCATGCGATGTGCTCTTTCCACCGTGCATGGTTTGCTGATCCCTAGCGTATGGGGCAGGCGGGTCTCGCATAGCTCATGTAGAAAGGCAGCACTGTAGGATTCTGGGAGGCCCACGATCCTGAGATTGTTCCTACATGACAGATTTTCCAGATCGTCAATCTTGTCGAGGAGGTATTGTTGTGTGTGTCGAAATTGTTGCTCGCAGGTTAGAGTTTTGCATCTCGTCTCCTACGTTGGACACTCGGTTTTCCAGCTCTCCTATGCGTTGAGTGTGGTCGTTCAGCTCCTTTTTGAGTTGTGCCATGCCCGCCGCTATTGCTCTCTCCACCGTCAAGGCAATGGTGGGGTTCAGTAGGGCTGCAACCCCCTGTGCTAGTCTGGTGTACTGGTCTTCGAGAGTCTCTGCTGTCCCCACATTCGGATGGATATCGTTATCGCCGCCCGTACCGTGTTGAGTTTTTCCTCGACTTGCTGGTGTGAGTTGCGTATCCTCTCGACCTTTTGGCTCACAGGTTGCATCCTCTGCTCTACGTTTTGAGATTGGACGCTCGTTGTTAAAGCTGTGTGTGTTGTTATGGAGGAGCTGTTCTAACTGCTAGACCTTTTAGACAGTACATCCTTGTTAGAGTCCTAGCACCCGGAGGGTCTTAGGATGTCACGACGGAAAGATGTACTCGATACGCTCTGGGCGGACGGGGTATGCGATCCCTAGTCGTTTGGTACGTGCCACCTTTCTCGTGTAGCGTACCCTCGCGGGAGGTTGCTAGCAGCCAGAGG
>BLSH010384742.1:213315-241341 GCA_018402905.1 Glandirana rugosa | reverse complement strand
ATTTTTTTATTTGATTTTAATTTATTTTCCCTATCCCCATTTTTTTGTAGGGCACTTGCCCTAGTTTGAAGATGATTTTAGAACAGTTATATGGCTTCTACCGTTAATTAATACTTTTCAGACACAGTTTGAAGATGATCCACATTCACCACCATTTTTGCATTTTTTATGTTTTTATTTTTTTTTAAATATTTAAAGTTATTTCCCTGTCCCCATTTTTTTGTAGGGCACTTGACCTACCCTTACCCCCATTTTACTTCCTTTTGCAGCCCTCTAGGGCTTTCCAGGACTTTGTTACAGCCATTTTTGTGCCTAAAAGTTCGGGTCCCCATTGATTTCAATGGGGTTCGGTGTCCATGCGATCGTTCGGGTTCCATCCGGACCCGGACTTTGTCCCGAAGTTCGGCCGGACCAGCAGAACCCGAACTTCCAGAGGTTCGCTCAACTCTAATAATAATTAATTTAGCCATTTTTGTGTCTGGTGGAGATCCAGGTGACTTTTCCTTCAAGTTTTGCAAAACTGTAGATAAAATAGATGCTGTAGTGAGTCTCCAAACATTTGCTTACACAAAAATGTCTCTTAACAATCCACAAGGCTTTAGTTTTTTCCAAACTGTTAGGAACTGGAATTGGGGAGAAAACACATAAATGAGTTTGTCAAACCTTTAGGATACTTTCACGCTGGGGCGGGCGGCCGGTAGTGGTAAAACCCCACTAGTTTCAGCGGGGATTTACCCCTGTTATAGTGGTGCTACGGCGCCTCTATGCAGGCGGGAGAGTGGCACTTTTAACCCCCCACAAGGGGTTAAAATGGGGTTAAAAGTGTCGGAGTGCCGCGCTACCGAGGTGGTGTGCGGCCGCTTCGGAAGCACCGCCCATTGTTTTCAATGGGCAGGGGCGGTGTATCATCGCTCACCACACCGCCCCAAAGATGCTGCTTGTAGGACTTTTTGTAATGTCCCGCAAGCGCACCGCCCCAGTGTGAAAGCACTCAGGGCTTTGACATTGCTGTGGATTGGGGGGGATTTTTGAGGAGCTTTACAGGTGCTATTTTTAGATAAATAACACCTGTAAAGCGCTTCAGTGTGAAAGTAGCCTTAGAGATCAGCAACATTCTCTCTGTGATTCAAGTGGAGGCCTTCAGCTTCTGAGACAAAAATAAGCAAGTGAGCAACACACTCCCAAACCAAATCTCATAGCGAGAAAGTCCAATATCCTCCCAGGGGCTTAATTAAATATAAGAAAAAATTTGGGCAATAGTTTTCTAGTTTTTTACTCTACTTTTTCCGCTACATTCTAGACAGTAGGGGGTGTAAAATAGAACCCAATATTTTTTATTCATTTTAAAAAGGTAACAAATAAACTAGGACCATAGTATCCATAAGCTTATATTATAAATAGTTAGGTAAGAGAACATTTTTTTTTCATATAAAATAGTTTCTTTATGTTATTGGGGGCATACAGATCTATTTGTCCTTCAAATGAAGAAAACATAGCTCTAATTGTTCATTACAGTCTCAGACTCATTCAGATCCCATATATTTTAACTTTTCGAACATTCTTTCTATGGTGGTGACACCATCTGAATATAAAAAGGGTCTGCTTGGTGATTTAAACAGCCGTGCCCAATGGCTGTTCACCCCAGTCGGTGACAAGCTGTGTCCTGGGGACCCGCCGCCACCAACAGAGCCCGGATGACGTCGTCCCAGAACAAGAGCCGCACCGCACCGCCGTCATATGATGGTGGGTGGTAGGCAAGTGGTTAATGTTTTTTAATATATTTTTAATGATACATAATAAAGTTGTTTTGATGTTACTCGGTTTTTCTTCTATATGTCCACACAAAGTCCATGACTATATACAGTATTCTGTTCATAGTTGTACATTACATAAGGAGTCTCGCAGTTTAAAGAGAGAAACAATGTTGAAGCTAAGATTGGTGGTCTATGCTTTGAAGCCATTTAAGAAACTCTATAGATGTTGAGGAAGCCCCAAATAGTTCCATAGAGACCTATTCAGGCTCTTACCCAGGGAATACATTTCCAACAATCTAGTCAGTTGGAATGCCTGATAATATTGGAATTGCTTAGGAACCCCAAGTTCTTGTGGGAACAAAGGATTTTTTTTAGATAGTTGAGTCCTTTCTTTCCCCAAATAAATTATTTTTGATTTAAGTTTTTGGAGGTCTGGCTTTACTAAAAAATTGGAAGAGGTTGACAATAATAGGTTAGCTTGGGTAACAAAGTCATTTTAGTCAAGTTTATTCTACCTATCTATGACAGATTATAGAATTACCATTTGTTCAGTTCTTCAACCAACTTTTTTAAACATAGGTGGGTAACTGGCATTATCTATTTTCAGGGTAAGGTGGATGCCTAGTTAGGATAATGAATCTTGTCTCCGGAAAAATGGAAAATAATTTTTACATTTAGAAAGAAGGTCTGGCAGGATATTTATGCTTAGTTCCAAAGATTTAGTAGCACTAACCTTTAGGCATGACATTTTGGAAAATTTGTCCAAAATTCTTAGGATATTGGGCACTGTAATATGAGAGGAACATATCATCTGCAAAGAGGCCAAATTTGTGTTCTCTATTATCACATTAAATTCCTTTAATATTTGAGTTTTTTCTAATTGCAATTGAATCGGATTGGACAGGAGTTTAATTACTATGGCTATTATTAGGGGGGCAGGGGGGCAACCCTGCCTTGTCCCCTGTTTGACTGGAATCATTTCAGTGATATCACTGCATTCAGTGATCCACTGTCACTGTTTCCTAAGGGAAGCCACAGGTACTTGCACCAGCAGTGTCCCTGGGAACCACTGACAGCACTGGTAATCCCTGACATTTTTTTCCATTGGTACATGTTACCCAGGACAGTGCCCATCCCCCATGCTATTGCTTTACAACCCCTTACCTATTAGCCCATAAAATGGACATTCTTAATTTGACAGGTTGAGCTCCTATTGATTTCCATAGGGTTCAGGTTTGGCATTCAAATTTCTTTGAAGTTTGCCAAACCGTGCTCGAACTGAACGCAGGGAGTTTGGTTCATCGCTATATTGGTTGGGGATTTGCTATTTTGCTGGCATCTTTGTTGGGTTTAGGGATTACTGTGACCCTATTCATATCCAGGTCTAAGGGCTCTCCTTGCCTTACTGCATTGAGTGCGTATTTAAATAGGGTACAAGAGCATTCCCATATTTTTTAGAATATATAGCATACCCATCTGCACCCGAAGTTGAGGCCAATTTGGTCTGTTTTATAGCTGCTTTAATTTTCATCTTTGTAATTTGGTCAGTTTGGGTAGAGGGAGAGATTTTAAGACTTCTTGAATTTCAGATGCATGAGGGGTGGCTGTATAAGATTGAGAAGGGCGTATAAAAATTCCTGGAGAACCACTTTGGGGTTTTGGATATAGGTTTCAGTAGTGGGGTGAATTTTGGGGAAAGGTATAACCCTAAATTTAGACAAATGTTTTTTTCTCCCAAAATTTATGAACATTACACCTTACACTTAGCTGCTTTTTAAGCAGCCCCCTAATATCTTAATGTTTTTCTTACATATTTGTGTAACAATACTGTACATGTTAACAATATTATGAATTAAGTCCCTGGTGGTTTATTGACTGTATTGTTTGTATACTTCGGTGAAACATTAAATAATAATGAAAATGAAATTCTAGAATTTCCCTACTTTTTTTATTTCTGATAAAACCATTTTCACCATAAGTTTAAGTGAGGGGAAATCTCTCTAATGTAGCACTGGATAGCTATAAAAAGCTGAGAAGTAATAAAAAAAGTACAACTGACAACTGTGCAGTGCAATAGTGTATGTAGCATTATTTAATTTTTACACAGTTGTAAAAATGTTTCCATACATAAAATTACTTTCAATAATATTTAGTAAGTATGTTTTAGGCATCAGGATCTTGCATCTGTATGCAAATTAGTTTCTTCTTTGTTGCTCATATTGTAGCTTTGCAAAGTATGGCCTATCATAGTTCACGTAACTTACTGGTTACCTAACAGAAAGTTTAAAAGGACACTCTTGAACAGTATCATTGTGAAAGTAATATTCACACTTTAAACAGTTATCCCCTCTATCCAGTCAGAACTCTGGTATAACAATAATAGTACATGTAATAATGTATTAAAGCGTAACTCCGGTTTTGTTGAGAAAAAAAAAATCCTCTGGGTTATCTATGCACATTGCAAGGATTATAACAACCTTTGTTGCAGATTCCTACCTTTTGTTATTCTGAAGAAATCCCTGTTTGTTCCTCTGTGCTCCCGGGCTGAGTGAGTCTAATGGGAGTGGTTTCATAATTATCAATCAGCTGTGCACATGGCAGGGCACTAATAAGGAAATCTGCTGGGCCTGCATCCCTTAAGACGTGTTCCTATTGGGAGTGTCTCACCAAAAATGATATTTTGTTGCAGGGGATGACTGAAATCTGACTTGTATTTTAGTGTAGACTTCTGGGAAAATCGGTGAGCCAATCACACAAGCAGGACATGATGTTACCGGGGTGTGTTCAGTACACATTCTGTGTACAGAACAAGTCCAGGTAGCCATATTGCATTGCATTTTCTGAAAATTACAGCGGCTGCAGATTGGAAAAAGGTAGTTTTTAATAGCATTAAATTACAATATGACTTGTGTCGCAATTGTATACGCTATATTATTTTTTCTTTGTTTGTTATTTTCTTCCCCACGAAAGTGGAGTTACTTTTTAAGTAATGCTGACCTTTATTAGTTTGCATCTTTCACACCTGCCTAAAGTTCAACTTTAATAGTGTTAGCAAACAAATCAATGACTTTCCATTGCAGTTCTTAGCACAGATGTTAAATCAATGTTACACTTTTGACCAATATGGTTTTATTTACCTATACATTTCAATAAAATCAATCTTTAATCTTATTTGTTTGCTGTATTTTAATATTATGTTCTTAGTTGTTGATCATAATTCCTTCTTTATTTTTTTCTGGACTGTTGAGACTGCTCTGGATGACAACTCTATTAAAAGACAAAATATAACACATACACACCTGCAGGAGAAATAATTTCAGTTTCATCTGTCCAAAACAGTGACGAGGGAAACTTTTGTCCCTGGCCTTAGCTTGAAGGGCTCATGACAGCTGAGCTTTGTGAAAAATGTGATCTATGTTCTTAACCTAACTTTTGGTACTGACACATTTAATCAACCGAAGAGATAGAGTTAGATTTTTTTTTTCTAGCTTGCAACTTTTCTTGTATCTGGTTCTGGACATTGTAAAACATATTTTACAGGTGAGTGAAAATAAATCATAGAAAAAATATTGTATTTGTAAACCTGCATTAATAAGTTGCATGTAGTTGAAAAACAAAATCAATTCTCAAATACTATATGTGTTTTGCATTATGCATTTGCATTATACACAACCAAGGTACATTTTAAATGTACAGTATAGGTGACCATACACTATACAATGTTTACTAGTAAAACAACCAATAAAAATCCTGCACATAGTAAGTAGATATTGTGACGTTTTACAGTTGAGAGATAACTTAGAAAAAGGTCTGCAGTACCATTTGCAGAGATTTTCAAGCAATCCCATTGAGTTTGCCAATATACAAGATTCTGAGCCTTGAATGAATTATCTCCTGACCGATCTGTTGCTGACTTGAATGCTAATTAACCTCTACAATTAACACTTCTGATTTTTAGCATTTTTTTCTTGTTCTCTAAAATAAAAATACACCTAAAAATGAATATGTTGCAGCTTACCAGGATATCAGGATAAGTTGAGTTTGGACAGAATTTTTGGCTATTTGGATAAATTCAAACTTCTGGGACTTTCGGGATTGCAGGAATTTCTCCACCACACATCTTACAATGCATTACAAACAACTGCCATTGGCCAAATATACAGCCCACACATTATAAAAGGATACTGTCCCAGCACCTCTTTTCCGATGTGTGGACATTTAGTATGAGGAACAGCTGACTGTATATCAGGGAAAGAGAATTTTCAGTGTAGTGTAGTATTACAGCTGTTACAGTGTGATATACTTCACTGTATTCAGTTCTGTATATTGCCACTGATACCTTGTAGTGAATTGCAGCTTGTGTGGCTAGGCATAGTGCATTGTAAGCCCAACTGCAATTTCATAAGACCCAACAATCCTTTTTAGGGCTACTTTTCCTTTTGTATCAACTACAACTTATTTTGCTGTGTTGCTGCTGGTCCCATTTTTAATTGCTTTTTACGGCATTTATTTACCTATTTATTTATTCTTATTTAAATGTATTTAGCATTTAATTTCTTCCTTTCTTAAAAAAAAAATATATTTATGTTTAATTTAGTTATGGTCTTTAAATATTTAATGTATTTATTTATTTTTTGATAGTTTCATCAGCAGCAACAGCTATGTAAAGGTGCTGGTGACACCACAAAAGCTGCCCATTTTTTGCAGCAGAGCACCGCATGTTATTGTGGTGCAGTTTAGTCCACAAAAGCACCACATCCCCCACATACAGCTCTTGGCTGATCATAAAAGTAGGTAAAAAGCCCCATAGTAACAACATTATAGGGTGAGTAGCATCTGTAGCCAAAGGCAAAATTGGTGGTCAGGGTGCAGCGTCTAGAGACAGGGCATTTGCTCCTTTTTTTTTCTAGCAGCAAGCATGTTATATGCCCAGAGCATTCAAAGGAGTAGTGGGGTGATTAACCAAAGCTTCATCATCCTCTTCTCTGTCTTTCAGGAACAAAGTTGTTTGAAGTCACCAGCAGTCACTAAAGCACCCTTTTCTGCCTCCTCATCCTCATCTACTACTTACTGCACTGACTGGTACGGAGGTTGAAGAGAAGAGCAATTATGAACATAGAGGGAGGTAACAACAATCAAGGGGAACCAATTGGCAAATGTGTTGCTGAAGCCTACTGCCAAGTTCACTCCAGTGATGAGGAGGGAGGGGTGATGGAAGACACAACATCAGTGAGGCCGGATATCATTTAGGGGACGATCACAGAAGAGTGGAGGGAGCAGCCATCCTATTCCCCCAGGTGGCAGAACTCCACAGATGCAGTGCACTGTTATCCACCATTCTACTACCCAGAGCTCAGCTGTGTGGTCCTTTTTCAACATATGCTGTAGACTGCACCATAGTCATTTTCAATCTTTTCTTAAAATGTATCAAGTGTGGCAATAATGCTGATTATTTGGGTACCACGTGTATGAAGAGACACTTGACTTCTCACCACACAGCTTATTGGGAGCAGTGCCTGGGTAATAGCTTTCAGCAGCAAAAGAGCTACACTCCTGCTTCTTCTCCTTACAGATCCTCTATTTCCACTTCTAATCACACTAAACAAGATTCTTCATCAGCAGGGCCCAGCGATAGGGATGAAAGTTTTCAAGGACTGTCAGAGGTTTACCCTATCATTCTTCCAGTGAGGAAGAGGGGCAGCATGGTGCCACACAGAATAGTGGCAAGCATAGATTGCAACTTTGCTCTTATTCTACCAGCTCTACCTTGCCCTATCCAGCTCCAGCATTAAGCAGACAAGTTTCTCTGCCCCAGTTGCTGGAACAGAGGAAGAAATACACACCCAGCTGCTTCCAAGCCTAGCAGCTCAATTCCAGCTTAGCAAAATTGAGGAGTTTATAGCTCCTGCCTTTCTAGCTGGTGGATTCAGCCCCCAGAAGGGTGACTGTGGGGGTCTCAATTTCACCAATACCTTTGCCCAAATGTTGCCCATTCACAGTGGTGATGTTCAAAGGTCTAGGTTTGGGAACTAAAGGAAAATTGTTCTCCTTGGCAAAAGACTAATCCAGGAAGATACCCGCTGCTCCAGAATCCACAAAAGACACACAGGACACAAGTTTTGATGCAAGATTGAAGGTTACGGGTAATGTGAGCTTGTTTTTGGAGGAAGGATTTATAAGGTCTAACCCAGCTCCTCCAACATGGCTTAGACCCTCTATTTTTACTGGACGATTTGGGCAAGCGGACAACATGTGTCCTTTCAGTCCACAATAAAGACATAGGCCCAGGGAGAATCCCCTTTAATTTTCTGTTTCAGTCCAGTGAAAACAGCTGATGCTAATGGGCTTTGAAGGTGTCATGGACTCAGCAACAGTTTCAGGTCTGGAGTCGTGTGGCGTTTGGAAGTTAGGAGCCAACCAATTCAATGGTCGAGGTAGCTTGCAAGTCTGTTACTTCTCCTGACCCCTTTAATGGCAGCAGACATCCAGACAGACACACAGCTCAATTAACATTTCAACATCATCTGGAAGATCTCTATACACCAGTTCATCCTTGATGTGATCAGTAAGCCCCTTGCGAAAGGCTGCATGAAAAGCACCAGCATGCCAGTTTGTCTCAGCAGCCAGTATACGAAATTCAACAGCATATTGAGCAAAAGTTCTGGTACCTTGTATATCCAAGAGTGAGCATTCGGCAGCTGAAATCCTGCTATGTTAATAAACACAGTCTGAAGTGACAACAGGAATGTATCCACATTTTGCAGCAAAGGATCATTGCGTTCCTGGTATGGAGAGACCTATGCCAGTGCCTTCCCCTTTAACAAAGAGATTACAAATATCATTTGGCAAAAGCTGTGCTGAATGTCTCAGAGTTATTGTGGAAGTGCAGGCAGCAAATGTTCAGGAAGCCTCTGCAGTCCTCAGTAGAGATGGACCAAACACCCCCTGTTCGGTTCGCAGCAGAACTCCCGAACAGGGGAAAAGTTTTAGCCCGTACAGTGAACCCCATTGAAGTCTATGGGAGCAGAACAGGAAGAATCAAAAGTGCCCATTTTGAAGGCTTAAAGGCAAGTAATTGGCCATAAAAGGGGTATGGGGGTCTGGGTACTGCCATGGGGGACATGTATAAATGCAAAAAAAAAAAACGATTGTTTTTTCAAAAAAAGTTATTTTAATGATGCTTAAAGTGCAACAATAAAAATGAAAAATTCCATTAAATATAGTGCCTGGGGGTCCCTTTAGTTTGCCCCCAGATCCCACCCCCCCAATCACCAAAAAAGTGTCAAAAAGTAATAAAAACACAGATAGTTTTTGACAATTCCTTTATTAAAAAAATAAAAAAAACAGTACCCCGATGTAGATTAATCATCAATCATGCTAACCGCCAAACCTGAAAAAAAAAAACACTCCTACTGTTCATGAAAGCTGGCCGCCTACTGCAGGCTAAGCCATTTGACAGTTCTTACATAGGTAAGGGGCGGGGCCACCTGGCTATGTCACCTCGTGGCACCGCCCCCTTCTGACATCACGGACCCGTGCATGCTGGGTCAGTGACATCAGAAGGGGGCAGTGCCACCAGGTGACATAGCCAGGTGACCCTGCCCCTTACCTATATAAGAACTGTCAATTGGCTTAGCGTGCATTAGGCGGCCAGCCTTCAGGGTGTGAGCGTCCTTATTTTTTTCATTTTTCCGGTGCAGCGGGTGGCGTGATTGACAATGGATTTACATCGGTGGATGCTGTTTTTTTATTTTTTAATAGAGGAATTGTCAAAAACTGTCCCTGTGTTTTTATTACTTTTTGACACTTTTTTGGTGAATGGTTAGGGGGACTGGATTGGTTCGGCAGATGCCAACAGCGTGGATTTAATCATAGCAAACAGTTAATCAAATTTAGCATCCAGAGAAATAACATGCACATCATGATTATCAAGCAAATGTCCCTGGCACATAATAGCCTTAACCACCTCAGCTGCATCCACTGGTATTGTGGCCCGTTTGTTATGTAATGTACCTTAGTTCAGAGTGGAGCTTAGGTTGGGGGCTTGAGGCATTAGCGTAGTCAGGAAGGCCAGGTCAGCAACGAGTCTTGGCAGCAAGGTACAGAGTCAGAATCAAGAAGCATGGTCAGGAACAGGCACGGTCAAACACAAGCTGGCAAAGTAATGTAGAATCATCAAGCAAAGGGTGCGATCCAGGAAACAGGCAGAGGTCAAAGTCCAGAAGTGCAGTAGCTCAGCAGTATGTCACACACCCATGGAAACAGATTCAACAAATGGGCATAGTCCACAGGAAGTACTGCAATGTAAAAGAGAATTTGAGGGTTTTTTTTCTTTTAAATCATACTTACCTAGGTGGATGCAGCATCAGTCTAATGCTGCATCTGTCCCCTGCTGGCTCTAAGGCTGAGAACTGAGCGAACAAACACCGCTGGTCACTTGGTTCTCAGGGCTCCCTGAGTAGAGAGCTGGTGTCAGTCAGTCACTGCTGTCTGCTTACCCCATCCCATGCTCAATGAAGCACTGGGCTGTGGAGGGTGCAAGAGCGGCTGAGCCAGGTGCCTGTCCAGGCTCTTGGGTAGATCTCGACCCCACAACAGCTGACAGTGGACTTCAGCCCACTGTCTGCTGAAAACGGGTCACAAGAGTGCAGAATAAACTGCACTCCTGTGATCCATAGGAGAAATACAGCCAAACAAGCTTTGGCTGTACTTCTCCTTTAAGCTGATCTAATTGTGGATTTATTGCAGCTGGAAGGCAGGTGGGCTAGAGAGTACTAGGAGTAGAGGTACTATGGAGGGTTTATACTACATGACTCAGGTACATAAGTGGCAGAGGGAGCAGAGCTGCTGCTCAAAAACAGCAGGACCCAGGTTCAATCCCAGGCAATGACAAAAACCCAGGGGGAAAAGCCTAAAAAAAAAGCAAACCAATGCAGCCAGTGCACTCAATTATTTGTAAGCTGTAATATATTAGTTTTGGATTTAATACCACTTTAAATTTGTATCACACATTTTTGGTAACAATAAAACAAATAGAGAACATTATATCTATTGGAAAGCTATTCCATGGGTAAATAACATTTTTATCAAAAAAGTGATATCTGCCTTTTATTTACTCATACCCAGTCTAAGACCAGATTGTCATCTTCAAACAATCCCCTTTTTTCACATTTTTTATCACAGTGTTCTATCATATTTACACGGATATGTTTGTCCGATCACCTGCTCAGGTACATCTTAAAATCTCTCCTGAAACATTTTGTATTGCTTTATTATTACATAGAACCAATTTTCTGATAACAGTTCACTGCTTTAGATTAAATTTTAAAAATAAAGCTATGAAGAAAATTAGTAAAACTAGTTGAATATTTGCCTTTGCAACATTGTATTTTGTTGATATTGGACAGCAATCTAAGTTATCCCTATGAGAATATCAAGCAATTCTTTTTTTTTTTTTTTTTTGCTATGAAGCTTATTATGAAAGGCAATAGCTGTAAGTCATATGTTCAATTTCCCTCAGCTCAAATATTTTTTATTAGTCTGTGCCCATTTTAATATAGCTCTAAAGATATTAATTGAAACTAGACTGGTGTTTCACTTGGTTGCACTTACAGTAGGCAAGGTCTTGTTATTATGGATGTTGTTGTGGATCTCCAGAGAGTCTACACCTTCTGCCACACAGCAGAACCTGCATCTAATATTCTATTTTATAATCATTAACTAGCAACATGTGGTACAAGTATGCAACATGCACTCCAACAGTTCACAACTTATTCATGTTTCATTTGTCTTCATAATAAAGAAGTGGTTCAGGTTTAATGCCAACTGCTGCCTGAAATCTTTCACTTTGTTAATATTATCCCGAGGTCTATGGCATAAAAAAGTTCACACATTATGCCAAGCTGGTATAATTTCTAGAAAGCATGCTCAATGTACTGGCAAATAATTATCTGAAACCTCTCTATCACGTGAAAAAAATGTATTTTACCCTATGAACAATATTTCTGGTGTGTATTCATAAAATGTGTCATGTTAAGTGCAAATATATTTGTCTTATCTAGTGCTTCAAATCACATGCTCTATACCCATACACCTACCGTATATCACCAATTGCAATAATACATTAACTATGTGTACGACATGAATGAAATAAATCAACAAATAGTGTGTCACATTAGTATAAAAATCAAAGACATATTAAAAAAATCTCCAAATGTGAACACTAAAAATCAAAAAATTGCAGGCAATACATTGCAAAAGGATTGGGACCTCCACCTTCCCCAGTGAGCCTAGGTCTTTGTATCAAAAGGTCATGCAGCGCATGTCCCCTTTTAAAGCTAGGACAGGGCTAACTCTGTAGACAAATTTAGCTCACTCAATGCAGAGATCCGCAGTATAATGAGGAACTCCAAAAAGATAAAGAAAACCATACAGCTCTTTATAACGACCAGCAGCTTTATTATAAAGATAACATTTACATTCCCAGGTGTTTTAAAACAATAAGGCACATCTAGTGAGTGCAAGAAAACATCTCTCAAGGGCTAGTGCAGTGTAAACATACCTCTCACAGAGTGTGATTCTCTCCAGTCAGTCCTAGGCAGCACCTTTTACATAAAAAAACGCAAAACAATATCGGCACCAGGCTGAATTGGTAAGTAAGCTGCTGAACACTGTAAGGATAAATCCCAACCTCAATACAATTAAACAATAAGAAGTGCAGCGCTAACACAAATTAGTTATATGTGAAAACAGCATGAATAACATATGTCAATCAGAGTCCCATAAGTGATGATTTAAGTTAATATGAAAACAAGAATATCAATCAGAGTCCCATAAGTATTGATCAAAATAATTAAATCCAAAGTGTGGAAAAAGATCAAGCCACCCCTTGCTGAAGAAGTCTACGCCCACCTGGCAAGACGTAAAGCGTACGAGGGGGAGGAGTCACGGTTTGACGTCACCAGCAGCTCGCAGCCAGGAGACCGTTTGTGGGTATCTGGAGGTATCCCAGCGGCTCCATATGTTGTAAAGTGGATACGGTTAGCACTTGCCTCATAAGTGCTTTTTAATGTCAGTGCATATTTTTATTTTCTATTTGTATTAAATGATTCAAGACAGAGAGCACTAGTTTCTGTACTATTTATTACATATGCTGATTATCGGAGAGGGAGACCAGTGAGCAGTACGGGAGAGCGCAGCTGATGCGGAGGAGTTCATCATCTCAGCTGTTTCTTGTTGGAGGTAGTTGGTGGCTGATCTGATCCGCAGAGGGTAGGATAGATAAGGTGAGGGGCTCAACAAACCTTGGTGGTGGAAACTATCTACACTGTGTGAATACTTTGGAGTCAGTCTATGCACACTGAAGAGCCGCCTTATACTTTATCGCTTTTCCCTGCATCTGGAATCTTCTGGCTTGATCTTTTTCCACACTTTGGATTTAATTATTTTGATCAATACTTATGGGACTCTGATTGATATTCTTGTTTTCATATTAACTTAAATCATCACTTATGGGACTCTGATTGACATATGTGGTTCATGCTTTTTTCACATATAACTAATTTGTGTTAGCGCTGCACTTCTTATTGTTTAAGCACCTTTTACATGCACAATCTCAATGTACCAACCAACTAGCTTTGTTAATACTGACTTCATTAGGGGTGCAGGTCAAGGAGATCCTGTCATGTATTTATACACTCCAATACTTGAGCACTCATCCTTATAGGCTAAATACACTGATACATTTATGCAGCATAATAAATGAAGTGGCAGGTGCATCTAGATGGATCATGGCCATAGTAAAACATATGTAAGTAATAAATAAATAAAAATCCCCCCATATGACCCCTTTTTGGAAAGTAGACAGTCCAAGGTGTTTAGCAAGAGGCATGGCAAGTTTTTTTGAAGTTGTAATTATTTGGCACACTTTTTTGAAAATGAAGAAATTAAATATTTGTTTTGTCATTTTAACAAGTTATGTTTCACACACAGCATAGGAATACTTAGAATTACATGCTAAAACACATGCTACTATGCCTGCTGAGTATGGAGATACCACATGTGTGAGACTTTTTCACAAAGTCACAAACTCACAAACAAAATGCATAGAAGGGCTCAAAATCAAAGGAGCGCCTTTGGGCTTTCAAGGAGTATAAATTATACATAAATTACGCATCTAATTTTCTGACTATGCCTCACATTTTTGGAGGTCCTAGAGCACCAGAATAGTGGAAACACCCACAAGCTTCCTAAATTTTGGAAAGCGAAATAGTTTCCCCCTAAATGGTACGACTTTAAAGGCACAAGAGCATCACAAATGATTTCATAACATTTTAAAGTTTAATTATATCAAAGATTTAACATAGGTGAAAAACATAAAGGAAAAAATTGATAAAATATTGAATTTTCAAGTAGGGTACAAAATACCACATCATATGATGCATAACATATAACCAATATGTGTAAGGTTACATCAAAACACTGCATCAATATATCTAATGTGTTTCGGAGTAATCTTGACTCCTTCCTCGGGGATAATCTTTGTTTGCGATCAATGTAGGTACAGTCTACAAGGTAAAAAACAAATTACAGTACATTCATAAAATTATACAAAAATTGGCAGCTCATATGGCAAGGAGTGGAACACTTGATGAGCTACTCACAAGGCTCTTTAACCCATGACTCAACAGCGGTGATGGGCAGTGGCCATGGTAATGGGACGTGCATGAAAAGGAATGAAGGTAAAAGCAGAAAGATTGCAGCAGGATGAGAGAAATTTGCTGAGGACAAAACGAGGGGGTCAAAAGCCGTACGAACTGAGACCCAATGGCATCAATAAGGAGAAAATAAAGAGGTTTGCAAAATATATGC
Source organism: Glandirana rugosa (assembly GCA_018402905.1). Lineage (NCBI taxonomy): Eukaryota > Metazoa > Chordata > Amphibia > Anura > Ranidae > Glandirana > Glandirana rugosa. The sequence continues at coordinate 226,717 of BLSH010384742.1, read as the reverse complement.
ATAGTGTATGTATAATGTAAGTAAAAGTATACTAAGGATAGCCTGATACAGCTATCCAATCACATACCTAAAGTATAGTAAATGATGGCAGTCAGCCAGGGTCTGTATCTGATAGGGCATAAAACGGTAATGTGTAGCTGATAATTGTTGGAAAGCCAAGTCACATACTACTGGGGCCTTCAAAAAGGTCTCTAGTGGGTACAAAAGACACAGCATAGGAGCAGATTAGGTCATCACTATCCATATGTCATGACTCCACAATAACAGTCCACCAGCAACTGACAACCTAGGATGTACATAAACCTACCTAGATAATTTGCATCTCAGGTATAGTCACAAGGATATAGAGTAGATATAAGATGGATAAGAAGCATCTCAATGTTGCAGGAACAATGAACCCCGCAGTGACTAAATAAAACAGATGAAATAGTATGTCAATATCGATCACATGGCAATAAAGCATGCTAGATATGTGATTCCAATTTTTGTATAATTTGATGAATGTACTGTAATTTGTTTTTTACTTTGTAGAATGTACCTACATTGATCACAAACAAAGATTATCCCTGAGGAAGGAGTCAAGAATACCCAGAAACACGTTGGATTTATTGATGCAGTGTTTTGATGTAACCTTACACATATTGGTTATATGTTATGCATTATATGGTGCGGTATTTTGTACCCTACTCTTTGAAAATTCAATATTTTATCCATTTTTTCTTTCATGTTTTTCAACTATGTTAAATGTTTGATATAATTAAACTTTGACATTTTATGAAATTATTTGTGATGCTCTTGTGCTTTTAAAGTCCTACCATTAAGGAAACTATTTATGTTTTACCGATGTTGGCCTAGAAAAGCAGATACTACTCCCTCCATTTTTTTTGTTGTATAATATATTTTCTAAGAGGCATAATGAGTTTTTTGAGAACTTAATTTTTTAGCCACATGTTTTGAAATATGTGGAAAGAAAATGAAAATGCATTTTTTAACACAAAGTTATCAATTTATAAGATATTTCCAGCACATAGCATGGACATACTTAGAATTCCACCCAAAAATGCATTCTGCTACTCCTCCCTCCAACCTCGGTGGATTTCCACAATTTAGTTTTAGAAGTCTTGCAGCTACTAATATATTAGCTACTATTATTCTGTAGTGTAAAGGGAAAATGTCAAAACTAATACTTAGTAGGGCCATAGCTGGGTAAGTATAAGTAAGTTTCCACTAAGGGAGGCAATAAAAGAGGATACTGAATTCCAAAAACTGGATAGGTTCTTACAACTCCATAGGGTATGGTACAGGGTTCTAATTTGTTTGTTACATCTTCAAGAAAATTGGAGAAGAAATAGGGGGTTAAGTACCATCTGTTGAATATTTTTTGGGAATTGTCCCACTGTTCTATGCAAGAAGAAGCTGTACTGTTAATTGTTAAGGCTTTGTACCAGCTTTCTTCAGATAATTTTTGAGATAGTTCCTTCTCCCATTTAATCATGTTTGAGCTTTTACTATATTTGGGGTAGTTGGAAATGAACTTGTAGCAGGCTATTCCTTTAGTGTTAAGCTTATTAGAAGTGAAATAGTTTCAGATCAAAAGTGGGATGTCAGATCCTTTGTCTGGGTTAAATGGTTTTAGACAGTCATGTTTGTGAAGTTTAATGATCAGTACCGTTTTGTCAATTGGGGGAAAGTTATCCCTTGGTTAATTAACTTACTCATCGAAAGACGACCTTTACAGTAGTTGAAAATGCATTTTATTTAACACAAAGTTATTAATTTATAAGATAACACACAGCATGAACATACTTAGAATTACACCCCAAAATACATTCTTCTACTCCTCCTGAGTATGGCGATACCACATGTGTGAGATTTTTTCACAGCCTAGCCACACAGAGGGGCCCAAATCCAAGGAGCACTTTCAAGCTTTCTAGGGGCACAAATTACACATACAACTTCCTTACTACCTATCACATTTTTGAAGGCCCTGGAGCACCAGGGCAGTAGAAACACCAACAAAATTATCCCATTTCGGATGGAGAGTAAACACCCCAAGGTTAAGAGGCATGTTATATTTAAAGAGGAATCAAAGTCTTTACCAAGTAACTATAGACCCATGAGTTTAACTTCTATAGTTGGAAAGATACTGGAGAGTTTAATAAAAGACCACATAGATGAGTTTTTGCTGGGAAAAATATTTTAAGCAACAGACAGCATGGATTCATGAAAGACAGAAGTTGTCAGGCAAATCTGATTTATTTTTATGAGGAGGTAAATAAAACCTTAGACAAAGGAGTGGCTGTGGATGTAGTATACATGGATTTTGCAAAAGCGTTGACACAGTTCCCAACACAATGTGTAAGGTTAAGTATACAGGCCTGGAAAAATCAGTTGGTAAATGGATAGAAAACTGGCTAAAACACTGTTTTCAGAGAGTAGTGGTTAATGATTCATACTCTGAATAGTCTAGGGTTGTTAGAGCTGTACAGTGTTGTTCAGTATTCAGTGTGACCCTTCCTTTTTAATATATTTATAAATGATATAGGGTCTGGGATTAAAAGTACTATTTCGGTCTTTGCAGATGACACCAAGCAATGCAGTAGAATAGCATCCTTGTGGAATGTCTCCAACTTACAAGCCAACCTCAATGAACTGTTTAATTGGGCAACTATGTGGAAAATGAGATTTAATGTTGATAAATGTAAAGTTTTGCAATTGGGGGTTAAGAATATGAATGCATCATACATTCTAGGGGTAGTACAACTGAGGGAATCAGGGGTGGAAAAGGATCTGGGTGTTATGATAGATCATAAGCTTAATAATGGCACGCAATGCCAAGCAGCAGTTTTCAAAGCAAGCAAAATCCTTTCTTGTATTAAGAGAGATATAGACTCCAGAGATACAGATATCATTTTGCTTCTGTATAAATCATTAGTAAGACCTCATCGTGGATATGCAGTTCAATTTGGTTACCAGTTCACAAAAAGGATATTGGGGAACTGGATAAAGTTCAGAGAAGGGCAACCAAACTGATAAGAGGCATGGAGGAACTCAGCAATGAGGAAAGATTAGAGGAACTGAACTTATTCTGTCTTGAGAAGAGATTAACCACTTACCAACCGGAAGGTTTTCCAGCTTTATGACCAGAGCACTTTTTGCGATTCGGCGCTGCGTCGCTTTAACTGACAATTGCGCGGTCGTGCAACGTTGCACCCACACAAAATTTGCATCCTTTTTTCCCACAAATAGAGCTTTCTTTTGGTGGTATTTGATCGCCTCTGCGTCATTTCTGTTCGCCGCTATAAACAAAAGAAGAGCGACCATTTTGCAAAAAAACCCAAATTTCTTACTTTTTGCTAAAATTCAAATACAAAAAAAAAATAGAAAAAAACATTTTTTCACCGTTTTTGGCCGATTTATATAATTCCTCATATTTGTGATAAAAAAAATCACAATCGGCGTTTATTGATTGGTTTGCGCAAAAGTGGCCGCGTTTACGGATGATGAGAATTCATTTCTGGGGTTTTTATTTTTGTTTTATTTTTTACTAGTAATGGCGGCGATCTGCGATTTTTAGCGGTAATGCGTTATTTCAGCGGACATGTCGGACATTTTTGACACTTTTTTGGGACCAATGACATTTATTCAGCGATCAGAAATTTAAATGTCCACTGATTACTGTATAAATGTCATTGGCAGTGAAGGGGTTAACCTGCAGGGGGAGAGCTAGGGGTTAACTGTGTTCCCTGGGTGTGTTCTTACTGTGGGGGGTTGGGCTACCATGGGCATGAGAGATCTAACTGATCCCAGTGACAGGGATCAGTAGATCTCTCATGCCCCTACTAACAGAGCGGGGAACCGCCGTGTTTACATCGGCGGTTCCCCGTTCTTTCCCTGTGGCCGCTCATCGCGGCTCGCCGGCGGACATCGGGTCCGCCCGAGCCGCGGGCACACTACTCAGGAGTGCGGCGGGTGTGCGCGCGCGCCGCCAAGTGGCTGATTGCAGATCGCCATCTATTTACGGCGATTCGCGCTCAGCATCCCGACTGCCGCCGTGAAAACACAGCGCGCGGTTGGGAACTGGTTAAGGGGGTATAATCAACATGCATAAATACATAAGTGGTCCATATAGTGAACTTGGTGTTGAGTTATTCACTTTAAGGTCATCACAGAGGACAAGGAGGCACTCTTTACTTCTGGAGTAAAAGAGATTTAATCTCCAAATAGAAAAATATCTAAACAATAATCCGCGCTATGAAAAACCAAGAGAAAAGCCAGCAGCTACTAAATGTGAAATTTGATATACATAAAAAAATAAATAAATATAAAGTCCATAAATATATGAATATAATCCAAAGTTTGAAAGTGCTCTTGTGCTTAAAGTGAATAATAAAGGTACAAATGTTCTCCAACAAGTAAATCCAGTGATGGTAACGTGAGATGTGCCATACTCCCCTCTGGTTTTCCCACTCACCAGAGAAAATGGACCCTTAGCTTTTCAGTCTGGGGGTCAAATAAGCATAATCTGGTGACGGTGGCGCCAGGAGGTAGGAAGATTTCATCCAATGTAGGTAAACAGACTCCTCAGATGACCTCTATGTGGACCATTTCAGATCTCCACCAGGCTCAACAAAACCACAAAAAAGGCTCATCGTGTATCATTTAAAAAAAAAAATGATTTATTGTGCAAGATAAATATCTACTTACAGGAAAAAAAACTCTTGGAGGCAAAATTCCATACAGAGGAACAAAAGATCCGTGGTCCGCGGCGTGCGTTCCACCCAGGGCGAATGTGATGTCAGTGGATACAGATGACTAGAAGTTATGTCAACGCTTTTTACTCCTCCCCCAGAACGACATAAAAGGATATCACTTCCGGCTCGTCATACGTCTTTTCACTGCGAGGATGAACACCTCCCATCTACAACTGACCAATCATGGCCTGACAAGCTAAAACATTGACGTATGTCGTCCAGAGCCAACGAATGTTACATCCTGTGTCCCCATGCATACACAACAAAATAATCCCGATAGCAAAATACAAACTATATGGTAGATAGACATATTCCAAATCCAATTATGAACGCCTATACAAAAGGAATGTCAATATACATACAATATAGATGCAAATTAATAAGGATATCCCAAATTATACACATACATGCACAGAATAAAAATGCACAAAATAAAAAAGTATAAAAAAAATATATATATATATGAAAAATGTAATTACATAAAAAAGGGTATAAAATGTATGTGCCTCACGGCTGGAAAAAAAAATGTATATATCTAACATTGCAAGTTACCAATTGGGCAAAAAACAGTTCAGAACCAACCCGATATTTACCCCGCCGGATTCATAGTGCCAAGTCTATGAATACACTGGATTTCATTTTGGGAGATGGCCTTGGTGAGATTGGATCCTCTCCAGTGGGCTTCTACTCTGTCAATACCACAAAAATATACATCTTGTGGGCCCCTGTTGTGGAACAGCCTGAAATGATTGGAGAGGCTGTGGTGTCTGTATCCTTTTTTAATCCTATTTACATGTTCCCTCAACCTCACTTCTAGCTTGCGTGTGGTCCTCCCCACATATTGAAGGCCACACGGACAAGCCAGGGGGTAGGTGACATGGGTCGTGTTGCATGTGATAAACTTTTTGATCTCATTGGATTTTGCTAAAGAGAAAGATTCAAAATTTGTCTAGAAGTTTTGCAAATGGTACATCTTCCACAGCTGAAATAACCTATCTGTTCCCAAAAAGTGCAGGTCTTAGTAGGGGCATTAACAACAATGTGGGCTAGTTTCAAACGTAAGGTGGGTGGTTTAGTGTTGATGAACTGTGCCCTTTTAGGCAATATATTTTGTAACTCTTTATCTTTCAAGAGGAGAGACCAATGATCTCTTATAATTCTCTCGAATTGTTTATACTGCCGGGTGAAACCCGTCATGAAGGCAACCCCATAATCTTTCTTTCCCTGTCCATATTTTTTATTATTTCTTTTGTGTTCTCCAACTCCTTATATCTATAGCCTTTATCCCGAAACCTTTCAGTGATAATGTCTGCTTGTGTGTTATAATCTGCTATAGCATTACAATTCCTTCTTACCATTAACATTTGACTCATTGGGATTCCATCAAGCCATCTGGGGTGATGGCAGCTCCTCAAAGGTATATATTCAAACATCTGGTGAGTTGCCATCTATACCCACGTTGCACATTGGTGGACTACTATCACTTAACCTATTGGATTAGAAGATAACCTCACATGGTGTTGGGTTCACATCACATGGACTTATTTGTTTATTTTGTATTTTGAAGATTACATGGACTATTTGTTCACTACGTTTTTTACACAGTTGTGTTATGTTCATATTATTTTCATTCATGTATTGAGCTGGGTCAGTGCCAATACCTTTACCTAACTGTTTCACATAGAAGGAGGAAGACTACCCATTTTTCTTTCTCTTTCTCTTTAAGGAAATCCTATGAGATCAAAAAGTTTATCACATGTGACACGACCCATGTCACCTACCTCCTGGCTTGTCCGTGTGGGGAGGACCACATGCAAGCTAGGAGTGAGGTTGAGGGAACATGTAAATAGGATTAAAAAAGGATACAGACAACACAGCCTCTCCAATCATTTCAGGCTGTTCCACAACAGGGGCCCACGAGACTTATATTTTTGTGGTATTGACAGAGTAGAAGCCCACTGGAGAGGATCCAATCCCACCAAGTCCATCTCTCAAAATGAAACCCAGTGGATTCATAGTCTTGGCACTATGAATCCGGCGGGGTAAATATTAAGTTGGATTTTAACTGTTTTTGTCCAATTGGTAACTTGCAATGTTATATATATATAATTTTTTTTCCAGTTGTGAGGCACATACATTTTATACCCTTTTTTTTATGTAATTAAATTTTTAAACATCTTTATACATTTCTATTAACCGGTTCCGGACCGACTCACGTACATTTACTGCTGTAGTATATAAATGGCGGCTCGCGCGTGTGCGGCCGGCGGTACGCTCTCATGCCCGCTGCATTCTCCAGCAGTATGGCCACAGGTCGGGCAGACTGGACGTCTGCCGGTGACCCGCAATCACCTGGCACAGAAGAAAAACAGGGAACCGCCGTTGTAAACATGGCGGTTCCCCGCTCTGTCAAGTGGCATGTAAGAGATCTACTGATCCCTGTCACTGGGATCAGTTAGATCTCTTATGCCCCTGGCAGCCCAGCCCCCTCATAGTTAGAACACGCCTAGGGAACACAGTTAATCCCTAGATCGCCCCCTGCAGGTTAACCCCTTCACTGCCAATGACATTTACACAGTAATCAGTGGCTATTTAAATTTCTGATCACTGTATAAATGTCAATGATCCCAAAAAAGTGTCAAAAATGTCTGACATGTCCGCTGCAATATCGCAGTCCCAATAAAAATCGCAGATCATCACCATTACTAGTAAAAAAACAAAAATTGTAAAAACGCCAGAAATGAATTCTCATGGTTTGTAAACGCGGCAACTTTTGCGCAAACCAATCAATAAATGCGATCGTGATTTTTTTACCACAAATATGTAGAAGAATATATATTGGCCAAAATCGATGCATACATTTTTTAAATTTTTTTTTGGATATGTATTATAGCAAAAAGTAAAAAATATTGGGTTTTTTCAAAATTTACGCTTTTTTTTGTTAATAGCGATGATCAGAAGTGACGCAGAGGGGATAAAATACCACCAAAAGAAAGCTCTGTTTGTGGGAAAAAAGGACATCAATTTTATTTGGGTACAGCATCGCACAACCGTGCAATCGTCAGTTAAAGCGACGCAGTGCCGAATCGCAAAAAGTGCTCTGGTCCTACAGTGGGAAATCCTTTCGGGGCTGAAGTGGTTATTTTTATTCTGTGCATTTATGTTAATAATTTGTGATATCCTTATTAATTTGCATCTATGTTGATATATATTGACATTCCTTCTGTATAAGCGTTCGTAATCGGATTTGAAATATGTCTATCTACCATATAGTTTATATTTTGGTATCGGGATTATTTTGTTGTGCATGTATGGGGACACAGGATGTGACATTCGTTGGCTCCGGACGACCAACATCAATGTTTTAGATTGTTTTAGATTGGTCAGTTGTAGATGGGAGGTGTTCATCCTCGCAGTGAAAGGGCATATGCAGAGCCGGAAGTGATGTCCTTTGATGATGCTCTGGGGGAGGAGCAAAACGCATTAACATAACTTCATTGTCTGTATCCACTGATGTCACATCCGCCCCGGGTGGAACGCATGCCACAGACTGTGGATCTTTTGTTCCTCTGAATGGAATTTTTATCTTGCGCAATAAATCAAATTTTTTTAAATGATACACGATGAACCTTTTTTGTGCTTTTGTTGAGCCTGGCAGAGATCTGAAATTTAGTCCACATAGAGATCATCTGAGGAGTCTGTGTACCCACATTGGATGAAATCTTCCTACCTCCTGGCGCCACCGTCACCAGAATATGCTTATTTGACCCCCAAACTGAAAAGCTGAGGGCCCATTTTCTCTGGTGAGTGGGGAAACAAGAGGGGCATGTGGCACATCTCATGTTACCATCACTGGATTTACTTGTTGGAGCACGTCTGCACCTTTATTATTCACTTTAAGCACGAGAGCACTTTCGAACTTTGGATTATATTCATATATTTATGGACTTTATATTTATATTTATGTATATCAAATTTTACATTGAGTAGCTGCTGGCACTGTTATTTGTGTTTTGTCCAAATACAAAAAGGCTTCTTCACGGTAAGAGCTGTGAAAATGTGGAATAGACTCCCTCAAGAGCTTGTACTGTCCAGCTCAGTAGATCGCTTTAAAAATGCCTGGATTTTTTCCTAAATGTACGTAATTAGAGTTGAGCGAACCCGAACTATAAAGGTCGGGTCCGTACCGAACTTTGGGGTGTCCGGGACCCGGACCCAAACCCGGACATTTCAAAAAAGTTCGGGTTCAGGTTCTGGTAGTTGATCACGCGTGTTGAATAGCTACAGGGCAGCCAATCAACAAGCGTTTCACTGGTTTGCCCTTAGAAGCCATCACAGCCATGCCTACTAATGGCATGGCTGTGAATGGCCAGTGCATCATGAAGCTGGAGTCACTTAGTGCTGCAGTCACATGCTCTCTGAGACTCTGACTAGTGTAGGGAGAGGAAGCTGCCGGCGTTGTGAGGGACAGATTGCAGATATTTTAACATTTCGTCCTGCATTACAGGACGATCTGATTCTGGACTAATTAGAGATTACTACTACTGCTGCTCTGAGGGACAGATTGCAGATCTCACCATGCATTACACAACGATCTGATTCTGGACTAATTAGAGATTTCTCATACTGCTGCTTTGAGTAAAAGATTGCAGATCTCACCCTGCATTACAGAACGATCTGACTGCACTAGGTGGAGGCTACTTCTTAGAGGGACAGATTAGTGTTCTAAAATCATCTCCTAGTTCTATAGGGTCAGGTTCCTGCTGTTGCTGTAAGGGACAGATTATTGTTCAAAAATCATCGCCTACTCCTATAGGGCCAGGTTCCAGCTGTTGCTGTAAGGGACAGATTATTGTTCAAAAATCACCGCCTACTCCTATAGGGCCAGGTTTCAGCTGTTGCTGTAAGGGACAGATTATTGTTCAAAAATCATCACCTACTCCTATAGGGCCAGGTTCCAGCTGTTGCTGTAAGGGACAGATTATTGTTCAAAAATCATCGCCTACTCCTATAGGGCCAGGGTCCAGCTGTTGCTGTAAGGGACAGATTATTGTTCAAAAATCATCTCCTACTCCTATAGGGCCAGGTTCCAGCTGTTGCTGTAAGGGACAGATTATTGTTCGAAAATCATCACCTATGAAAAATGTATGAACCAAGTAATTACCAATACTGACTAGAAGACCTCCTACACTCCTTGGGATAGTCTATTAGCACTCTGTTCACTTTTAGAGTCGGAGTGTTGCCTAGCAAACCCGTCTCACATCCCCGTTGGAAACTATTGCTTTGGACTTAATGTACTATTGATTCAGATCTTATTTTCTACTTTGATCCTGTAAATGTTTGTTAATCTGCAACATGTTCACCAGCCCTATTGTACAGGCTGTTTTGCTCTTTTTGTACTAAAAAACTTTCAATAAAAAATATTGCTCAAAAAAAAAAAAAAATCATCACCTACTCCTAAAGGGCCAGGTTCCAGCTGTTGCTGTAAGTGACAGATTATTGTTCAAAAATCATCGCCTACTCCTATAGGGACAGGTTCCAGCTGTTGCTGTAAGTGACAGATTATTGTTTAAAAATCATTGCCTACTCCTATAGGGCCACGTTCCAGCTGTTGCTGTAAGGAACAGATTATTGTTCAAAAATCATCTCCTAGTTCTAAAGGGAGAGGTTCCAGCTGTTGCTGTAAGTGACAGATTATTGTTCAAAAAGCATTGCCTACTCCTATAGGGCCAGGTTCCAGCTGTTGCTGTAAGGGACAGATTATTGTTCAAAAATCATCTCCTAGTTCTAAAGGGAGAGGTTCCAGCTGTTGCTGTAAAGGACAGATTATTGTTCAAAAATCATCTCCTAGTTCTAAAGGGAGAGGTTCCAGCTGTTGCTGTAAGTGACAGATTATTGTTCAAAATCATCTCCTAGTTCTAAAGGGAGAGTTCCAGCTGTTGCTGTAAGGGACAGATTATTGACTACATAGTACATTTGCAGGCACAATGAGGAGAGCATCAAATAAGGCACGTGGTCATGGTGCTGCTGGTGATGCTGGTGCTGCTGGTGTTGGTCATGTTGGGGAAGCTCCTGTTGGAAGGAGAGGACGTGGTCGATGTGTGCCAGCTACACGCACAAGTGAAACACCTTCCTCAGGTAGCCAACAGAACCTTCACCGGTATATGGTAGGCCCGAATGCCGCTCAACGATTGGTGAGGCCAGAACAAGTACAGGCGATAGTAGATTGGGTGGCTGACAATGCCTCCAGTTCCTTCACATTGTCTCCCTCCCGCTCTCTTGATGAAAGCTCAGAGTTGGCACCTGAACCCCATGGCCATCTGTCTTTCACCTCAGTAAATTAGCCAAGCAGTCTGAGCCCCAAGTCATGCAAGAGACTCTTATGCTTTTTGAGGACTCTCCTGGTGTGCTTTCCGTGGGCCATCCACATAGCGCTGCCCCAGAAGTGGAAGACATTGAGTGCGCCGATGCTCAGCCACTTCTGTTGCAGGATGAGGACAAGAAAACACCAGCGCAGCACGTAGATGATGACCAAACACAGGTGCCAACTGCTGCAGCTTTCCTCAGTGTGCAGACTGACAAGGAGGGCAGTGGTGAGGGTGGGTGGAAGATGATGGGGAGGAGGATGATGAGGTCCTAGACCCCACATGGACTGAGGGTCATGCGAGTGACTTGTGCAGCTTGGAGGAAGAGGTGGTGGTCGCACAGAGGCACCAGCACAGCAAAAGAAGAAGCAGGTTGCAAAAGCGGAGCGAGCATCCCCTAGACAGTATGCCTGCTACTACCCACCGCATCCAGGGACCTAGCACACCAAAAGCAGCTCAAAGGCGTTCCCCCGCGTGGCAGTTCAATGTGCAATGATAGCCGGGGCATAAATGTTCTAAACCTGAGCACAACCCCCATGACCAGGCATCCAAATTCAAGGCACAAGCTGCATTGGAATAATTACCTCAAAATCCAAGAAAGGTCTCGGCCTCCTCCTGCTTCCTCTTCTGCTGCTACCTCGGCCTCTTCCTCCACCTCTACCATGACAGTGTCACCTGCCACCCAGCAAACAGACGATATGACAGCAACGCCATCATGTCCACCATGTCCACCACCGTCCCCAAGCATTTCCACACCATGGTCCCATGGAAGCTTACAGCTCTCCATCTCCCAAACACTGGAGAGAAAGAGGAAGTACCCCCCCTACCCACCCACGATCCCTGGCCCTGAATGCCAGCATTTCAAAATTCCTGGCCTTTGAAATGCTGTCATTCCGTCTGGTGGACACGGACAGTTTCAAAAACCTGATGGCGGTGGCTGTCGCACAAGGTATGCCCACAAGGTGGAACTCCACCTTGCACATGCTGGAGAGACTGTGCAAGCAGCAGCAAGCAATAGTGGAGTTTCAGCTGCAGCACGCACGGGTCAGTCGCTCTGCGGAACAGCACCACTTTACCACCAACGAGTGGGCCTCCATGCGAGACCTGTGTAGCGTATTGCGGTGTTTTGAGTACTCCACCAACATGGCCAGTGCCGATGACACTGTTCTCAGTGTTACTATCCCACTTCTATGTCTCCTTGAAAAAACACTTCGGGAGAGGATGGAAGAGGATGTGGCACAGGAGGATGAGGAGGAGGAGGAGGAGGATGAGGGGTCATTTCCACGGTTATCAGGCCAGTCATTCGCAAGTGGCTCAGAGGGTGGGTTCCTGCACCAGCATAGGCCAGGTCAAAAATATTCAAGCCAGGGCACAGTTCTGTATGACGAGGAGGACGTGGAAGATCATGAGGAGGAGGAACCGCAGTAGGGTGGCACCCAACGCAGCTCGTGGGCATCACTGGAGCATGGCTGGGGGGATACGGAGGACACAGATCATATACCTCCCACAGAGGACAGCTTGTCTTTACCTCTGGGCCTACGGCATGGCCGACTACATGCTGCAGTGCCTTCCCACATTGTAACGTATGCCGATTACTGGGTGGCCACACTGCTGGATCCCTGTTACAAGGACAACGTGCCGTCCTTAATTCCCTCACTGGAGTGTGATCAGAAGATGCGCTGGTAGACGCGCTGCTGAGGGCATTCCCAAATGACACCGGGGGCTCAGTGGAAGCACAAGGTGAAGGCAGAGCAGGAGGAGGATGAAGAGGCCACCAACGCAGCTGTGGCACCGCTAGCACCTCAGAAGGCAGGGTTAGCATGGCCGAAATGCGGCAAAGCCTTGTCAGCAGCCCGCCACAACAAACAGCACCACCAGCCGATAGACAACGTCTTAGCAGGAGGCAGCATTTCAGCAACATGGTGGAAGAGTATGTGTGCCCGACCACCACGACAAACAACACCGCCCGACGACTGTTCCGAAACGGCGTAAAGCCGGTACGATTGGGACGGAAGACTCCACGATCGCCACGGTGTCGACGCAACCACCGGAGAAGTAGGAGGAGGACGAGACGGAAGTGGAACACGAAGGTGACTCGGGGGCCACAGTAAACCCTTACGGGAGTCGTCGCGCAGATGGTCGCGTAGAAGACTAGTGTGAGGTCACTCCCTTAATTCCTGCCGTGCAACAGGAACATTGTCCCTAGGTCGTCACACCGGTGGGTCATTAGCCGTATGCAATGTTACACCCTTCCGTGACGTCGTACATCAGCCGGTACGGCAT
>BLSH010384742.1:202453-213305 GCA_018402905.1 Glandirana rugosa | reverse complement strand
AAGGTGGAACTCCACCTTGCACATGCTGGAGAGACTGTGCAAGCAGCAGCAAGCAATAGTGGAGTTTCAGCTGCAGCACGCACGGGTCAGTCGCTCTGCGGAACAGCACCACTTTACCACCAACGAGTGGGCCTCCATGCGAGACCTGTGTAGCGTATTGCGGTGTTTTGAGTACTCCACCAACATGGCCAGTGCCGATGACACTGTTCTCAGTGTTACTATCCCACTTCTATGTCTCCTTGAAAAAACACTTCGGGAGAGGATGGAAGAGGATGTGGCACAGGAGGATGAGGAGGAGGAGGAGGAGGATGAGGGGTCATTTCCACGGTTATCAGGCCAGTCATTCGCAAGTGGCTCAGAGGGTGGGTTCCTGCACCAGCATAGGCCAGGTCAAAAATATTCAAGCCAGGGCACAGTTCTGGAGGAGGACGAGGAAGATCATGAGGAGGAGGAGGAGGAACCGCAGCAGGGTGGCACCCAACGCAGCTCGTGGGCATCACTGGAGCATGGCTGGGGGGAGACGGAGGACACAGATGATATACCTCCCACAGAGGACAGTTTGTCTTTGCCTCTGGGCAGCCTGGCACACATGGCCGACTACATGCTGCAGTGCCTGCGTAACAACAGACGAGTTTCCCACATTGTAACGTGTGCCGATTACTGGGTGGCCACCCTGCTGGATCCTAGTTACAAGGACAATGTGCCGTCCTTAATTCCCTCACTGGAGCGCGATCGGAAGATGCGCGACTACAAGCGCACGCTGGTAGACGCGCTGCTGAGGGCATTCCCAAATGACACCGGGGGCTCAGTGGAAGCACAAGGCGAAGGCAGTGGAGGAGGAGGGAGAAGCCGTCAACGCAGCTGTGGCACCGCCAGCACCTCAGAAGGCAGGGTTAGCATGGCCGAAATGTGGCAAAGCTTTGTCAGCAGCCCGCCACAACAAACAGCACCACCAGCCGATAGACAACGTCTTAACAGGAGGCAGCATTTCAGCAACATGGTGGAAGAGTATGTGTGCACACGCCTACACGTACTGATTGATGGGTCTGCCCCATTCAACTTCTGGGTCTCCAAATTGGCCACATGGCCTGAGCTTGCCGTTTATGCCTTGGAGGTGTTGGCCTGCCCTGCAGCCAGTGTATTGTCTGAACGTGTGTTTAGCATGGCAGGGGGCATTATCACAGACAAGCGCAGCCACCTGTCCACAGCCAACGTGGACAAGCTAACGTTTATTAAAATTAACCAGGCATGGAACCCACAAGACTTGTCTGTACCTTGTGAAGAATAGACATTTAGACCGGACTCACACAGCCATTCGTATTCTTGTTGTTTTGAATATGCCTCAATATTTTGGGGGCTACCCCATTTATAAACAAAAAAAAACAGTGTTGGCCACCTCCTCCTACTCCTCCACCACCGTCACTTCCACCTACACTGCCACGGTCACGGCCTAGTCAACCTCTAGGCTCCTACTCCACATACACCCCCCTTCCCATTTCTTTTTATTTGATTTCAATTTATTTTCCCTATCCCCATTTTTTTGTAGGGCACTTGCCCTACTCTTACCCCCATTTTACTTCCTTTTGCAGTCCTCTAGCACTTGCCAGAACTTTGTTACAGCCAAAAAGTTCGGGTCCCCATTGACTTCAATGGGGTTTGGGGTCCGGGATAAAGTTCGGGTCGAGTTCGGTGCCGAACCCGGACTTTTTCCCGAAGTTCGGCCGAACCCACCGAACCCTAACATCCAGGGGTTCGATCAACTCTATACGTAATATAACTGGATACTAATATTTATAAAGTTTATCCATGGAATATCTCATTGCCTCTTGGGGATCAGAAAGGAATTCTGGATCAAATTGGATCATGTTTTGCTGGGAATTTTGCCTTCCTCTGGATCTGTGGAACTGTGAAATTGGTCCTGTACCTGGTAATGTGATCCGCTGCAATCATTGGGCTCCTGCATGAGCCTCTGGGGGGGGGGGAATTACCGGTACGTCCACCCGCATCGGCGTGCATCCCATTTAGCCGGTTATGTACTATGGCTAGATGGGAATCCATTAATAATCAGATGACAAAAGTGAGCCCTGGTTTAAAATCAAAAGGGAATCACTGATTACATGTTTAGTGTGGCTTGATGTAATAAATACTGCCCAGGGGAAAGAACTAGTGTGCTTAGCATCCTCAAAAATAGCAATATGTCATGCTTGGTATGAAACTTAAAGTGAACCTATGCTTTGCTCATTAATTTTACTACTCCACTTCCCTTTGCAAGTATTAAGTCATTCCAGATAGTGCTTACACAAGCATCAGCACTGTCATATAAGAGGGAAGAGCAAGTCATAAGGCTGGTACCCACTGTCAGAATATCGGCCGGTATTGTCTGGTTCAACAGAAACCTGCTGACATTTGGCCAGTGCGTAAAGCAGCTTGTCCTACAGAAGTTGGTCTAATGTCTGGCTTCTGGCGAATTGGCATGCTAGAAAACCGGCAGTCGTTCGGCATCCAATCAGCACTGGCAGCCAGTGGTTGCAAGCACTGACCGTGGTGTGTTCTGGCAGGGGGTGGGGGGCAGTCTCCCTGTCAGAAAACAATAGCTCAGTGGGGAAATTGCTGTACTAACACCAGTTAATTAGTACAGCAAGCTCCTCAGTTTTTTTTTTTTTTGTTCAGCTCGCTGGGTTGAACAAAGAAGAACTGCCTGTGTGTACCAGGCAATAGGCTTCTCCATGCTCAGAAGTTATGAATATTTTCTTCTGGGAATTGAAGGAAAGGTAAGTATGTGCTGCTGGGAAGGGTGGGGCGGTGGGGCGATAAGGGGTATTAAAATAGAGCTCCAGCCAAAAATAACAGGACAAAATTAAAAATCCCATTTCAGGTACCTTCAATCCAGAGATTTTCCCTGCAATAATTTTTCCTGCTCCTACATGTCCTTAGTTTGATGACCAGCCTCCTTCAATCCATTTGCTCTGATCCCAGGTCACCCTGGACCCAAAATAACAGCACCTTGATGAGCTCATCTCTTTGACACTTTCTATCAACATGCTTCTTAACAGCACATGAACGGTTTGACTGGTTTTGCAGCTTCTTTCTCTGACACTCCAGCCCTGTGGTTCAGGGACTTACTTATACTTCTTGCATTTAAAAATAAATGTAATGGTGTATTAACCACTTCCTTACTGGGCACTTAAACCCCCCTCCTGCCCAGACCAATTTTTGGCTTTCAGCGCTGTCGCTGAATGAGAATTGCGCGTTCGTGCAACGTTGTACCCAAACTAAATTTATATCATTTTTTTCCCCACAAATAGAGGTTTTTTTTGGTGGTATTTGATCCCCTCTGCGTCAATTCTGATTGCCGCTATAAACAAAGAGCGATGATTTTGAAAAAAACCCAATATTTTTTCCTTTTTGCTATAATAAATATCCAAAAAAAAATTAAAAAATAAAAATGATTCAACAGTTTTGGCCGATATATATTCTTCTACATATATATATTCTTCTACATATTTTTGGTAAAAAAAAATCGCAATCGGCGTATATTGATTGGTTTGCGCAAAAGTTACCGCGTCTACAAACTATGGGAATTGATTTATGCCGTTTTTATTATTTATTTTTTTTTACTAGTAATGCCGGCGATCTGCAATTTTTAATCGGGACTGCGATATTGGGGCGGTTATGTCGGACTTTTTTGACACTTTTTTGGGACCAATGACCACTGATTACTATATAAATGTCATTGGCAGTGAAGGGGTTAACCAGCAGGGGGCAGTGAAGGGGTTAACAATGTTCCCTGGGTGTGTTCTAGCTGTGGGGGGGCAGGGCTGGCTGGGACATAACAGATCTAACTGATCCCAGTACAGGGATCAGTAAATCTGTTATGTCCCCTGTCACAGAACTGAGAACCACCGTGTTTACAATGGCGGTTCCCCGTTCTGCAGGTCTGACAGGGGATCGCGGGTCTCGGGCGGACATCGAGTCAGCCTGAACCGTGGGCACGGCCATGCAGCGTGCGGCGGGCGCGCGTGTGCGCCGCCGCCGCCTGTGAGTGCGTGCCAGGAGCGCACACATGGCCAGGACGTCCATGGACGTCCACCCGGCATTTCAGATCCGCGCTGGAGCCGTACTTTGGCTATAGCGTGGATCTGGACGGGTTAATTATCACAGAGCTGCATTATTTGTGTCTACACAGAGTTCAATTTCAAAGCAAACCTGTTGCAACAATACCTTTGTTGCAATGCACAGGTTTTCTGTACAATAGTCACAGTTATACAGATTTTTGTTACTTGATTTCAAGTTATAAAGAGACAGTAATATAAGTGTATCTATACTTTAGTCATGTAAATGATACAGTAGTAAGTAGGTAAAAATTGCTAGTTTGACTCCTCAATCAGTTACCAAAGCCAAAGTGATGACAAAGCAATATTTCAACTTGAATCTTCCTCTGAAATATAAAAACAAGCAAGTGGGGAACCAAGTTGATTTAAGTAGACAGTGAAATGGTAAATGCACTGCATACGGTTGAAATAATAGTCAATGCTCAACAATGCTGCCAGTGTTTATTGTTTTTTCAAACCATAGCCAATTCCAAAAAAATAATCAATACTGTCCACAATTCAGCATTAGGTAATCAACATAGTGTGAAATGTCTTGTTAAATACAGATTACAGCTCAGTAGAAACCTATTACAATTCAAGTCCAAATAACTATATATTCTTCTAATTTGACAGTTCCTAACAATCACAAGAACAGATGTAATGTCCAAACATGCCCAGTACAAATATTAGCCACAAATACATTTACTGTATGTTCTTCAGGAATCCAAAGTTCTCTCTTGCATTATAATTCATTTCAGCTTCAGCTACTCTGTAGTAATGCTATTTATACAAAAATGACAGCCAAAAAAAAAAGAAAATCAAATTGTATACATTTAGAAAGTACTCTTCCTGTTATAGTTCACTCTATTTTATCTCACTTAAGGAAGTGAAGAAAATGTGACAACTTGCCTTTATAAAACAATCAATAGTTCCCTGCAACAAAACAGAAAACCATGCTATTGATAAAACTTTTAAGGCTTACAGGCAGTTAGAAAATACTGGTAGTTCAAGCACTGCTTTCCATGTAGTACAGTGTTGATGGGACACAAAAATAAAGTACAAGGTAGCTTTATTTTTTATATAATACTAGTAGATACTTATGTAAGTAGCCTAATACTAGATACTATATAAGAGACCTGAGGATCCCAAATCTCACAGGATGATGTTCAGCTTTCCCAGGATCTCATGGAAAAGTCTGTGATGTTACCCTTTACTATGCATGGTACACAGAAGCTGTATTTAAGGTAAGAACATATGTATTCTTTTTCTAAAATGTGTTTTTTGATTGCATTTTACAGAGAGGGCTTTAAAGTGTTTGTTAACCCCCCCCCCCCCAAAAAAAAAAAACAGATCCTGTTCTCTTAAAGCATGTTATACAGCACAGTGCTTGTGCTGTGCCATTTGGCCCCCTGAATCACCTGTAATATCTGTCTGATCCTGCCTGGTTCCGCCTTCTCCCTGTATGCTGACTCCAAAATAGCATGGCTGCAGAGCACTGACACCAGAGTCAGTATGTGCCTCCGTCATCTGCAGCCCTGCTCTGTGTCTCCTGTGTTCTCTCCTCCTTCCTCTCCCCCCTCCCTGAGTGTCTGCTCATGTAAGCCCTGCTCCTGCTGCTCTCATACTTAGCATGAAAAAGCCCCAATCTCCTCTGTATTAGAACAAGAAGTTCCCGTGTCTGTGTTATATCATATATATGCTTATCTGTACTGATAACACAGCGTCTTCCTGCGGTCATGTGACTCCTCAGCTCTCTCTCTCCTCGGCTTGCCCCCCCTCCCCCGGACTTTCAGCTAGGAAAAAGGAGAGGTGAGAGAATGCAACTGATCACAGCAAGAAGGAGTGTTATCAGTACAGATAAGCATATATATGATATAACACAGACACAGGGGAACGTATTGTTATATTACAGAGGGAATGGGAGTATTTTATACAAGTAGGTTAACAACCACTTTAAAGAATAAACAGACCTGTCTGTTTTATGAAAGAGTAGAGTGGATTTACTGCAGAGGATAGTTCCACTATTGTGAATGAAGCATTGATGATACCATCATTTATTGTGAGATAAATAAACACAGCAGACAGGTGTCCCATCATTTAGTTACTCTTAGATCTCACCTGTCGAGGTTTTTAGCCACATTTTGTTACCTAGCCAGTCAGCACAGTGTTTTGGCCCAGAAGCCCCATCCATTTTTGCTTTTAGATGAAAAAAAGATATTTTGTAGTAACATATGTAGCTAATGCCTCCTTGGGAGTTGCTGAAAGTCATAATTCACCTAATCACATTGCCCTCAGTCACACTTCTTCCTCACATCTGGAGTCACAGAACAGGCTGGTACTTTGTTTTTGTGTTTTTATTAGTGGATATGAACTTAGATGGGGTAGGGATGATTATGGGATGCCCAAGGATCAAACAGTTCTTAACTGGAACCTGTATATACAACACTGCATATACACTTCTCCTCTTCACTCCAGCACAGACGCTTGCTACACGTTACACTCCTTGTTCCTCACTCCAGCACTAATACTTGCTGCACAATACTCCTTGTTCCTCTCTCCTGCACAATCACTTGGTTCCAGCCTAGCTAGCACATGGTGAGGCCTGCTATAGTTGAAGGCCATTACAGGCCGGGATCACAAACCCCCGAAGTTTAGCAAAGTACAATGTGCTAGCTAGTGTGATGGACTACAACTCCCAGCCCATCCTCTCCCAGGCCCTGCCAGCTCTTCTAGCTGCAATGGCCTCTTCCACTGCCACAGCAACACCAAAGTCCCACACTGGTTCCGCATCCTTCCTAGGCTGTCTTTCACCCCAATCTGCTCCGGCGTGCCTCCTCCAGTATCCCAGGGTGTGTTGCTCACTGACTCTTGTCACTTATAGCTACTCTCTGAAGATCTCTTTCCAATAATGCTCTCTCCCACTGTCCTTTCCCTTCTGCCTTGTGCTTCCTATCCAGGACCTCACTCCTGCCAGTTGCACCCGAGCACTCCAGGCCCGGACTCACCCCCCCCCCAGACTGAGGGCTCTCCCTGGGCCGTGACAGCCTCTGCACTATCTCATCGCCAGACTTCCACCCGATCTCTCCTCCTAGACTGGGCTGACCCTGGGTATTTGAGGAGGCCTGCCCCCTGCCAATCCAGGTTGGGGATTGGTCAGGGCTCCTCAGAATACCACAGGTGGCTACACCTCCCCTCCAACCTCTCTTTGCAGAAAACACCAGAAACTTCTGGAAAGAAGTGTGAGGTCCTGATGACATCGCCTATGAATCACCCAGCCCTATCCTGAGCCACAGCCCAGAATCAAAACAATCAGGCCTCCACACAAGTCAGGCCTGACTATATTTACCTCACCTGTACAAAAAATCTTTCTCTAAGCACCTACCTATGGTAGAGGGCGTACGCCCACCCCCACCAAACCTCAGCTGGTCCCCAGCTGAGAAATTTAGAAAAAATAGCTCCAGGGCCCAGGAGCAAGGGCATCCCATGATCTAAAATTGAAAGGGGAAAAAGGGAACAAACTTGGATGGGGACTGTACAAATAAAAAGTACAAAAATAGATTTAAATCTCTGTGAATATTTGCACCTGTACACAGTAAATATACATTCCTATCTACCGTCCCTGCAACTAACAGCATGAAACACAATCAATGCCGACCCCCCACCTGTGAATCACCCAGTCCTATCATGAGCCACTCCCAGCCAAGAATCAAAACAATCAGGCCTGCACACAAGTCAAGCCCGACTAAATTTACCTTTCCTGTACAAAAACCTTTCACTAAGCACCTACCTATGGTAGAGGTTGCTACAGATATGGCACACTAGGCCAATGTGGATGAATGTGAGGCTCCTCTACTCCAATGGTGTGCCAAAAGAAGGTATGGGAATTGGAATGGTTTGTGTTTACCTTAGCTGTTTTCAGACAAAGTCCTAGTATTCATATTGTTGGGGGACTTTTTGTTTTGCCCAGTGCAATTAGAAGCTTGTAAAAAGCATATTATCAGTTTTAGAGTGCCCATTGGCACTTCCATCAAGATCTGTTTTTAACATCCCCAAATTAGTGTTGGAGGGTGCTTTAATGGCCTATAAAGTTTCTTAACCTAGTTGAAAGTTTTGCACGTGCTTTGTAAAAGCCAGCTGTGCACACCCCTATTCATACTAATGTTTGCATAAGCTAAATCCCATGGATTTGTTGCTAACAATTTGAATACCTGATTTAAATAACTTTTTTTACTTGGTGAAAAGCTTCATTGTGATCTTAAAGATCAAATTTGCCTTTTACCTGCTAGAACCAGTGGGGGTGTCTTGAAGATACATATAGCATGCATGTAAAATGTTTATAAGCATTGGTAGATTGTTAAATATACAGTATATAAGAAACAAAGCAGCAGCTTGTAATTGCTGAATACTAGACTATGACCCCTTGAGATTGATACCAAAACTTTTCTTACAGTATCTTAAGTCACACATGCAGGCTCTGGTAGAAGAAAAAAATACTATTGTAGATTCACCCATGTTGTGCATCATATTATTTTTTTTAATGCTTGGAGAACTAAGTATAGCATTTGTATTACTTAAACAGACTTTGATATCTTTGATATTGACAAAAATATAAACTAGCAGTTTTTAAGCTAGATACTCAACCACCAGATCATGTGTGGCATTAAAAGATGAAAATGTATATTTTTTTCTTTGCTTGGGAAAAGATTCCACCGTGATCTATTGTAACTTTCCAAAATGTCTAATACAATGAGGTTAATTTAATAAAGACAAACATACTGTGCACTGCAAGTGCAGTTGCGCTAGATCTGAGGGAAAGTTCTAAAATGAGGGAAAGCTCTGCAGATTTCTATCATCCAATCATGTGCAGGAAAAAATGCTGTTTTATTTTGCTTGCACGTAGCCCTCTGATCTAGAGCAACTGCACTTGCAGTGCACAGACTATTTGACTTTAGTAAATCAACCCCAATGCCCATTTCACAAGAAAAGAATTCAAGTGGTTGCACTGTATACCTCAGACATAAAACATGAAGAAAGCATATCCCTGTAAAATGTGTATTTGTCTCAATCCAGAGCACTAAGTGTAACTTCTGTCTGCTGCTTTGTTTCTCTGTTATCTGCATGAGTCACTTCTGACAAGTTTTCCTGGCACCAAGAGAAACAATGGTGACAGGGGAGGGAGCTCCAAGACACAGCCTGTGATTGACAGCCTCAGCTCTGTTCCTATGTGCTGTGTGAAAAGGGGTGTGTCCCTTCCCTCCAATCATCTTTCAGCTCTGCTCACTGAGCTCTGCAAAGTGTAAATTCAGCTCAGTGCCTCTTCTGGAAGCGCAGACAAGCTGTATAAATTCAGCACTTTGAAGGGCTGTAGAGAG
Source organism: Glandirana rugosa (assembly GCA_018402905.1). Taxonomy (NCBI): domain Eukaryota; kingdom Metazoa; phylum Chordata; class Amphibia; order Anura; family Ranidae; genus Glandirana; species Glandirana rugosa. Next base: position 203,842 of record BLSH010384742.1, on the reverse strand, counting down.
GAGAAGACTGCCGATAAACTAGTACAACTTATGTAGATGGATTTTCTTCATCTTTGTGTATCACCTGAGGCTATTCCGGAGGCAGCAAATAAGAAATACAGGACCCCTCTGACATTGCAGTGGCTTTGCTCACACTCCACACTCAGCCAAACACTACGCCCCATTACCTGGCCATATGATAGTGCACAGATTGTGCCATTTTATTCATATTAAAAGTTGTTTTTATTGCACCATATTGATTCACTGTATCCTCTTTTTTGTCTTCTTTAATATCCATTTCACACCTGTTTAAAAAAATTACATTGAAAATCATTAGTTCCGCAGTTTTTCAATACTTTATAAAGAGAAAATTGAGTACTGCCCATGATACTTTTTTTATTTGCACTAACATACAATTTTCAGGACAAGCTTTCGGAGTGTGTCCCCTTGTTCAAGGTCCAAGCAGTACTGATTTACAAAAGTTTTAGCCGAATGTTAAAAAAAGAAAAAAAAGAAAAAAGAAAAAAATCTCTGAGGGAAAGGAAAAAAAGGAAAAACAAACAAACACAAATCAATGTGTAAGGAAAATGGTAATGAATATAGCAGCAGAGTCAGTGAGACGAGATAGGGAGAGCTATAGACTGGGGGGGATGACAGTCACACAGGGGGGTCGTAAAACTTTAGAATAATGAGTAAGAAAACCTATATCTAAGTTTAAACCGTTATTTTTTGTGTCAAAAAGAAGAATCATTCTTAGTTCAACTAGAACCTTCAGGGCCACGGTGCAAGAAATTATGAAGGGCCCTCCCTCTTCCCACTGATCTTGGGGCCCTTTACTCCCATCTTTATTACGGTCCTGCAGTGGGACCCTTTCACAAGTTCTGCAGCAGGCCCCCTTTCTGCCATCTTTGGGCCTGGCCATGGTGGTGAAATGCCAGGGCCCGGTCGCAATTGCAACCCTTGCAATCCTGATAGTTCCCTCACTGGTGTGAGTAGTTTTTAATTTTTATTTTCATTTTATTATTTTTTTCCATTTCATTTTATTTCTTTTACAATTTTATTTTTATTATTTTTTACAATTTTTTTAGGAGCCCTGTTGGGGGGCTTTGATGAGATATCAGGGGTCTAAACAAACCTCAGCCCTCAATCTCCATCTGTGTAGCCTCAGCCGCACAGAATGAATGGACAGGAATAGTTGGGTACCGAGCCTCCCATTCATTCAGAAACAGAAGTATAGTAAAAACAGTTTACTATGCTTCAGTTATGAATGAACCAATTGGTACCAATCACTGGCTCTGTCCATTCAGAAAAGGAAGGTTTCTACCGTCTTTCCCCCGGACGACGTCTTGAACACTTTCCCAGGGTGACGTCCTGGCATTATTTCTACCCTCATTTCCCGGGGTTCTAGTC
>BLSH010384742.1:180125-193054 GCA_018402905.1 Glandirana rugosa | reverse complement strand
ATTTCTGCTATCTGTCCTCAGAGCAACAGCACAGACAGCAGTAGTAAAGTAATCTATCTCAGGATGCAGGATCAGGTCTTAAAATGGCTAAAATCTGTCCCTCACGCCATCAGCTACCTTTCCCTATACTAACCCAAGGAGCATGTGACTGCAGCACTGTGACTCCAGCTTATAAAGAGGCTGGGTCACATGATGCACCGGCCAATCACAGCCATGCCATTAGTAGGCATGGCTGTGATGGCTTCTAAGGGCAAACCAGTGAAACACTTGTTGATTGGCTGCCCTGCAGCTTCTCAACACGTGGAGTAAAATAGCAGAACCCCGGACCGAACCCGAACGATTTTTGAAATGTCCGGGTCCGGGTCCGTGCCACGGACACCCTAAAGTTCGGTACGGACCCGAACGTTACAGTCCAGGTTCGCTCAACACTACTCTTTTGTCCACTGCCAGGCCCCCAACCTGGGGATTGGCTAAAGGCCACAAAATATTCATGGCAGCCCCTCCTAGCCTCCGCTTACTAGCTCTAGAACATTCTCCAATGTCCCAGAAACAGGATGAGGCACCAGAGAGCTGCTAGGATAAGTCATTCAGCCTGGCATATAATAACACTGACCCAATTAGTTGACTCAGGTTTGAGTCCTAGAGCCAAGCAATGCTTTCTCCTACACTACACTACTAGTAGCACTACTTTTTCGGAGTGTATTCACAGTGCAACTGAGAGACATTCATGACTGAAGGAGAGCCATTGTTGTGACTCTGACAGGTCATGTAACTCTCTTCCATTATTTTGCAATTTTTTTTTTTTAAACTAGAACTAAAGGCGTTTTCCATTTTGAATAGAGTAAGAAAGAGTTATAACCTACCTCTGTTTTTTTTTTCCATCCCATTGGGGAGATTTTCCTTCACTTCCTGTCTCATAGCCAAAACAGGAAGTGAGAGGAAATCCTTGCAAAAGGAGCTTGTCACCAAAGTCACTAGAACAAGTGTCCCCATTGGAAGATTTCCCCTCTATTCCTATTCTGATGACAACCCAAAATTTGAAATGTAAAAAATAGTAAAAAAAATGAAGGACTCATTCACGCTGGTTCTCTGGTCCATACAGTGTGAATGAGCGGTGTGTTTGTGCAGCTGTTACTCTGTGTGGATGCAGTGGCTGTACGAGCACAGCTGTAGGTCCTAATTTGACAGGTATGCAGGTGTGGATGAGGAGCCTCAAATGCGTACTGTTTGTATTCGGGGCCATACACACCTATGTTGGAGGTACGGTGGCCGGGTCCAACGATGGTGGGTCCGACATGTACACATTGCTTGCGTTTTCCACCTTGTGGCTGTGATGGTCGGCACCTCTTCACAGGCTTTCCCACTCTGGAGCTAGTGATCCATCAGTGCCCGAGCCAGCCTCACAACCAGCGTGGTAATGTTGCCTAATATGCATAATGAAGTACATTGCTGTTTTTTATTTTTATTCTCTGTAAATAAACTGCCAAAAAGTTTACTGGAAAAATGTTTATGGTTTATTGAACTACTGCTCACCATAATCCTCCCAGCTCCTGCATATTCATCCATAAGCTTGCCCCTAACATATTCCAATGTCAGTTCATTATCTGGACGTGTATAACGTGTTGTGACAAGCGTTTCAAACATTTCTGGTAAACCACTGAGTAATAGTGCTGCGACATGAAAATCTTTTATTTCTTCTCCTATGCCTCTCAGGCATTCAACCATTTCCAAGGTGTGCCTTATGCCCGGTACACATGGGCCGAATGTCAGGAGACATTTGCCCATTCAAACAAAAATGGCCCACATTCTGGCCGTGTGTATGTCGGTATGTCTGACAGAAGTCGGCCGTTTGGCTGGCTACTGTCGGACGTGCATGCTGGAAAACTAGCAACCAACCGACTCCCAATCAGCGCTCTCAGCCAGTGGCAATGAGCACTGATTAGAGTGTTCTGGTGTGGAGGAGTCCCCCTGTCAGAACACAACAGCTCAGTGGGGGAGATCGCTGAACTAACCTTGCATGGCAGCCAAGCTGACAGTTAATGTTTTGTGCAACACTGTAGTGTGTACCCGGCTTTATGTAATCCTGCATACCCTGGCCTTTCATCAGCTTGGCTTTCTAATCAAATACAGTTTATTGCTAAGATCAGCTCTTTCATGCACCTTTTGTAATCCTTTCCACCATTTTTTTAGCAGTTTCACACTTACATATATGTATGATTCGATCATCTTTTATGCTAAGAGAGATTGTGCTCTGAAATTTTTGATCTTTCTCTATTCATTCATCTGAAGGGTGTTCTGGCCTTCATTTATACATTTGCGCGTACTTTCTCTTATTAGCAGCATTTTCATCTTGAATTTCCAAGACTGGTAGTTCTGATTTGTCAGATTTGCAAATGAAAACTTTGTTGCAAATGTGTTACTGCACATTTTCTTCTATTTTATTACAATCTGTTTTCTGTTGTTGTATCTTACACTTATTTACTGTAGCTGGCTATGACTTGGTTCTCAGCTTTTCTCTAGGTGCGTGGGCTATGCCTGGGTCCATAACATGTTAGAAATTCTGTATATAACCCTATAGAACAGGCAGTGCACAGTGCACATGGGCTTTGCGGCTTAACTGCAGACAGGAAACAGGAACTTTATTATAGTAAAGATATAGAGTTTAACCATAGATATACTAAAAATGTATAAACACTGCCATCTTATGGCTGATGTAGTTGTTGCACAAAATACATGAACAATATATTCCAACGCTTTATTTTCAGCACATCAAGTCACCACATTGCTAAGTTGACCAAAGCACCACATCCTCAAACTTAGACTATCCCCTGTATTCATAATGTCCTGCAGGTCTTTTTACAAGATTTGCCTCCCATAGGCCTCAATAGTATTTGGGGTTTGTGGACTTCCCACTGGGTATATTGCACCTTTTGTGAACCAAACTTGGCCTGGTGCATGCATACCTAAATGATGAGAAATTAGAAAAGAAAAAAAACACTTATTGCGAACGTTTGGTTCTCTTCAATAGAACTTTTCTGAAGAGCATCAGTGGGGAAAACACTGACAGATAGTGTTTTATAAAACAGTATAAATGCCATCAGAAAGGAATTTAAGATTTACATGTCAGTTTAAGACAATCATTAACCAATTATTCTCCCAGTGGAATTGAGAAAATGATTACCTGTATTGTTTTCCTGCTTCCCTTGTTAATTATACATGCTACATTGACGAATCAAGTGAAATATAAACTATGACCAGGGAGATGGTGTAAAATCTTACAAATGCAATTAGACTAATTTGTTTTCCACACATTACTGTCACTTGCAATAAACAGAATGTAAAATTACCTGTGTTCTAGAATTATATTTCAGCTTCCTGTTATCTCAAGACAACAAGCTTTCATGATTAGTCCTTTACATAGCAATTAAATTCTTGTTCACGTTTCTGTGATACTGCATTACCACCCTTTGCAGAAGATTATCATACTTAAAATTTGTTAGAAATAATCAGACATTCTTTGTGCTGCCTCATACATGGCAATTGTTTCTTATTATATTGAATCTGAAACAGATGCTGATTTTGACATGCAAATGTCCCTTGGACAAGGTGACATGAGATTTTTTTTATATTTCCCAAATCCTTGATTAAAGTTCTGCCCCAACGAAGAAAGCAATATATTTTCATTTTAAGCGAAGAGAGGGGTTCTGTCATTTGAGAGGATAATGAAAGTTGTGTATCCAAAGTCAAAACGTGATTTCGTTTTTCATAGAGTTTAGCAACCATGTTTTGTTTTTATTGCTAGAAAAGGTTGATATAAAGCTCTGGACTCAATTGTTTTACCTGCCAGTCAGGGAGCATTGGTTGAATTTAATGACTGAATCTTGGTAGCTCTACCAAAAGAAGGCTCTCCTTACCCTCCAAAAAAGTGTAGTGGTCTCCACTGAATAATCCAAGAAAGAGAAAAACAGCACCAAAAAAGTAGTAGTAGCCGGGTCACAGGGTCACTTATTGTCTGTATAGTGGACATTGACAGCAAGAAGCAATTTGATATCAGCATAGCTTTTCAGTGCTTTTGATAGAGTAAGTTATCTTTTGTTTAAATGCTTAGCTGTTTAACCAGTTCCAGACTGCCCACCGCACATTTACTGTGGCAGGGCAGCCCGGCTGCATGGAAGAACATACCTGTATGCTGTTCGCGACTTCCGAGTGTGCTGCACATGCACCGCTGGTGACCTGCTCCCGTTTTGATTCGACACAGCGGGATGGCTTACGGTCACCCGCCATCATTTGGAGGAAGAGAGAGATCTGTGATTCCTGCTAATCAGGAACACAAAAGTCTCTCTTCCTCTAGTCAGTCCATCCCCCACACAGTTAGAAAACATTCCCTAGGAGCACACTTAACCCTTTGATTACCCTTGATGTTAACCCCTTCCCTGCCAGTGTCAATTAATACAGTGACAGTGCATTTTTTAGCACTGATCATGGTATTGGTGTCACTGGTCCCCAAAAAGTGTCACTTAGTGTCTGATTTGTCCGCCGCAATGTTGCAGTCCCGCAAAAAATTGCAGTAGGGGTAATGATGAGGTCACACCCTGACGATACGAGTCTAGGGGGTAGGAGCTTGTGTCTGGATGCAACGGTTGCAGCCATCTGAATGATCTATGTATGAGGCTTTGCCAGCTTGCACGGCTTTGATGTGCCTTTCTCGTAAGTGTGTTTGATCTTCTTGGAAAATAAATTAGCTTTTAAATAGAGAGCACTAGATATACCCTTTCTTTTTATATATATATATATATACATCTGAGAGGATTCATCTCCCCTACCCAAAGGGCGAGTTCCCAACTGGAGAGAAGTTGATCGTTAGTGTGGAATCTGGCCGGTCGTTTCATATCCCATGGTGGGGATGAATGCTGTTTATTATCTGGGATCAGGTGAGCAGTATAAGAGATATATAAGAGCACATATTTTTATTATGATTTATGGTTGATAGTAGAGCAGCACTTTTGTTTGTAAATTTGTATTAGGTATGTTTTGTAACAGAATGATCTTTTACTGTTTGTACGGCAAAAAATAAAAACTGCAGAGGTGATCAATTACCACCAAAAGAAAGCTCTATTTGTGGGAAAAAAGGACATCATTTGTTTGGGTACAACATCGCATGACCGCGCAATTGTCAGTCAAAGTAACGCAGTACCGTATCGCAAAAAATGGCCTGGCCATTAAGGGGGTAAAACCTTCTGGGACTAAAGTGGTTAAAGAAGCCAACAGTTATTTAGTGTAACTTAAAAGTCTGCCAGTTTTCAAGGGTTAAATAATTAAACTAGATCTCCACACTATCAGACCACAATAGCATAGGGATTTGAGTATTTTGTTTTGTTCAACTTGCTGCATGTATGGCCAGCCTAAATAACTATTTTATTATTTATTCTATTCTCCACAAAAATCATAATCATTTTTTTTTAAATCATGAGTACCTGGATTCCTACATTGTGTGAGTATCCACAGGTAAGATATATCTATTTATTTTTTTTATTTATGTTTCATGAAATTTGATTTGGACATATCTGTCTGTACTGTTCTCTTATCGCTCTTCAAATAGCTATGTCCCATAGCTGTCTCTTCCTCAGTAGCTCTGTTATCAGCCTGATGAGTTCTCACTCCTTCTGTTAGTCGGGACAGAGAATTCAGAGAATTTAGAGTCGAAAGAGGCTTCTAAAAATAGATTAGCAGGCTTCTTAACAAAACACAGACACGCTCTGCATGTGTGGGGTGGGGGTGTGTACCTTTCCTCCAATCAGCTTTCTCATAGTCTCTCACAGTGTCTCACAGCCTCTAGCTATCAACCCCTCCTAGACAGGAATGAGGAGGTGGAAAATCTAACAGAATGTGCACTTTCTAAACAGTATATCAAAGTGAAGACTGAAGATATTCATATAAGATGTATATATAGAGAGGTTTGTGTCATCTCTGTGTATCATCTGAGGCTGTTCACTTCACTGGGTATATGGGGGGGTTTACATCCACTTTAAGGAAATTTTCCCTCAAAATTTCCTTCCCCTTTTGCCCCCAACCCCCCTAAGAAAGTGTGATCCCCCCTTCCCAATTGCTACACTTACCTAGATCTCACTACAAGGCCTGCTGCATTACATTCTTCTTGATTCCAATGTCTGAATGTGTGCAATCCTATAGATTTCTATGTAATGAAGGGACAGTCTAGGTAGAAGAGGGGGGCAGGCGTGCCTTTATGTCAATAGCAATTTGATAGTAAATATGAGGAAGGACATTGATAACAGGGCTAGTGATGAAGTGGAGTTCATAAACAATATAGAACTTGGAATAAATAGTTCAATCTCAGTGCTTCTGATTACACAAGACTAAGCAGAGCAATAACTTCACAACAGGATATAACAAATTTGCAAGAAGGCCCAGTTAAAATTGGCAGCTATATTGCAGATGATGTTTAATATTAAGAAATGTAATGTAATGCATTTCGGAGCTAAAAATGTGCTTGCAAATAACTCGCTAGGGGAAGAACCTTAGAGGGGATTTACTAAACCTGGAGCAATCAGAATCCGGTGCAGCTGTGCATGGTAGCCAATCAGCTCCTAACTTCAGATTGTTCAATTAAGCTTTGGCAATAAAACCTGGAAGTTTTAGAAAATAACCCCCCTTGAATTGAGAATTAAAAGAATCTGGGGTTCCTAATAGAGCACAGACTGAGCAATAGCATGCAATGCCAAGCTGCGACAAGCAAGACAAGCAGACTCTTGGAATTTATTAAAATGGGTATTTACTCAAGAGATAAAGACATAATTCTACTACTTTACAAAGCTCTGGCTAAGCCACATCTTGAGTATGCCGTACAGTTTTGGTCACCAGTTCTCAGGAAGGATGTGGTTGAACCAAGTCCAGATAAGGGCAGCAAAGCTGTTAGAGGGCTGAAGGACCTCAGATATGTGGAACAAATATAAATATTAAGCTTATTCTCACTGGAGAAGACATGCTCAAGAGTGGATTTGATCGCAATATACAAATTTTTGAATGGGGACTCTAGCATTGGGAGGAAATTATTTAACCTAAAGTCTTGAAATTAGACATGTGGCCACACAATGAAGTTAGACGAGAAGTGGTTCAATCACACATTGTAAAATGCGTAAAGGGTTCTTAACTGTTAGAGCAGTAAGGATGTAAAACTCCCTTCCATAGTTGGTGGTGTGAGTGTGGAGTGTAGATAAATTCAAAAAACTTTTAGATGTGTTTTTTTTAGTGAATGCAATTTACAGAGTAATGGAAAATGGTAGTGACAATGGTACATACACACACATGCACACCCGGGTGCACACACACACACACACTGTGTGTGTAATCCTGTGCAACTGTGTGTTAAATCAGATTCGGAGTCTTAAAACAAGACCTTTCAGATGAGATAGTAATTCCACATTAAGGCCTCATACACACGGGCGTTTTGGACGCTGGCGTTTGTAGGCGTTTTTTGCAGCTCTCCATGTTATTCAATGGCCCTCTAAAAATGCCGGCGTTTGTGAGCAGTAGAGGGTGTCGGCGTTAGTGAGCTGTTTTTAGAACGCGGGACCATCGCGTTCTGTAGCTGTAGTGTTTTGGTGTTTTTTGACGCCAATCGGCAAAACGCTCACTAACGCCGTACCGGCGTTAACAAGCGTTTTTTGACGCCGGCGTTTTTAGGTTGAAAAATAGCAGAGGACTGATTTTTTTAAAAAAACACCTATTGACGCCGACGCTCACTAACGCTCACTAACGCCGATGCAAAACGCCAGTAAAAACGCTGATTTTTTTCAAAACGTCGCACCCGACGTTTTGCCTATTTTTTCACATACGCCTGTGTGTATAAGGCCTAAAAGATGCATTCCTTTATTTACACTGCAGTGGGAGATAAAACACAAAAAGAGACCCAGCTCAGGTGAGCCGAGCAATGAAGGAAATATCTCTGATCTACAAAACATTCAGCTAAACAATTTATATATATGAATATGCATGAGATGTGGGTGTGTTTTAGTGTATTCTAGGTGTGATAGTAAAACTTTGTCCAATCGGTGTCCATATCTTCTATTAGCAATCAAGCGGTTAAATGGGTGGTTTTCCCATGTGACCGATAGAAAGTGAAATGATAGATGGGCAGCACCATAACAGCTAGTTTAACCTTTTCAGTCCTGGAATGATTTCCCACTGTAGGACCAGAGCACTTTTTGTGATTTGGCACTGCGTCACTTTAACTGACAATTGCTCGGTCGTGCGACATTGTACCCAAACTAAATTGTCTTCCTTTTTTCCCCACATATAGAGCTTTCTTTAGGTGGTATTTGATCCCCTCTGCGTTACTTCTGATCACCACTATCGACAAAAAAAGAGCGACAATTTTGAAAAAAAAAACGATATTTTTTACTTTTTGCTATAATACATATCAAAAAAAAAAAAAATGTATTCATCAGTTTTGGGCGATATATATTCTTCCTCATATTTGTGGTAAAAAAAATTGCGACTGGCTTATATTGATTGGTTTGCGCAAAAGTTGCCGTGTTTAAAAAAACATGAAAATTCATTTATGGCATTTTTACAACTTTTTCTTTTACTAGTATTGGCGGCAATCTGACATTTTTGACACTTTTTTGGGACCAATGACATCTATACAGCGATCAGAAATTTAAATAGCCACTGATTACTGTGTAAATGTCATTGGCAGGGAAGGGGTTAACCTGCAGGAGGCAATGTAGGGGTTAAATGTGTTCCCTAGGTGTGTTCTAACTGTGTGGAGGCTGGGCTGCCAGGGGCATAAGAGATCTAACTGATCCCAGTGACAGGGATCAGTAGATCTCTTACATGCCGCCTGACACAGCGGGGAACAATAAGTTCCCCTGTGTCTGTGTTATATCATATATATGCTTACCTGTAATGATAACACAGTGTCTTCCTGTGAGCAGTTGCCTCTTTTCTCCTCTCCTCTGCCAGCTGAGAGTTCCAAGGGGGGGCGGCGAGCACTGCAGCTGACGTCAGCTGAGGAGAGAGGAGAGTCAGAGCTGAGGAGTCACATGACCGCAGGAAGCTGGTGTGTTATCAGTACAGATAAGCATATATATGATATAACACAGACATAACTTATTGTTATAATACAGAGGGGATGGGAGCATTTTATACAAGTGGCTTAACAAACACTTTAAACACCTGGAAAGTATTTTATGTATTTTATTGATGTAAACTAAGCCCTCATATACACAGGCGTTTTTTGACGCCACGTTTTTTGGTGTTTTTTTCAGCTCTCCATGTTATTCAATGGCCCCATAAAAACGCCAATGTTTTTGAGCTGTAGAGGGCGTCGGCGTTAGTGAGCTGTAACTAGAACGCTGGACCAGCGAGTTCCGAGGCTGTAAAGTTTTGGCGTTTTTAACACAGATGCCGCAAAACTCTCGCTAACGCCGTACCGGCATTAACCGGTATATTTGACGCCAACGTTTTCAGGTTAAAAAATAGCAGAGGAATGTTTTTTTTTTAAAAACGCCTATTGATGACCGGCGATGAGGAAAGCCGCTTGAAGCTGTAGCTCCGCTCGGCCACTCTGGGACTAAGCCTCGTACGCTGGATCTCCGGCTGCAACAAGCGCCATACCTAGCCCAGAAGTGCCACAGATCGTACCGATCAAGCAGCGATGACCAGGCGCAAAAACCACCAGGCCCAGCTGAAGAAGTTGGCTAACTTCTTCCAGCTGACAGGCCGTGGACCTCGGCAACATGGCGGCGGCGCGCGCACACCACTGAAGACAGACACGAGGAGTGCAATGGGAGACTGTGCCAGCACAACACCATCCCGCAACCTCCAGCAGGCAGGAAACCCAGACTCTGGGGACTCCACGGGTTCATCGTCACCCTCAACACGCAGCCCAGCTAAAACAAAACCCCGCAGGAAGACACCTCATGAACAGGGGATGGACATGGAGGCAGGTGAACACCAGCAGCCACTTAACATACAGGCCGCACAGGACCCCATATCTGCCTTCCCCACCCAGGGGAATCCGGTGTCTGACATAACTTTGAAAGACATGCTAATGTCCCTTCGTTCCTCAATACAAGGAGACCTAAAGGGATGTCTCTCTCAGATCCACAGTGAGATGCATGAATTGGGGCAAAGAGTAGACACTGTAGAAACATCAATGGAAGCCTGTATTGCATCCTATAACATGGTAGATGCACATGATAACCACTCAGAGGAAATAGCATGGCTGAAAGCCAGGGTCGCAGACCTAGAAGACAGGTCGAGACGATCGAACATTAAAATAAGAGGAATCTCTGAAGCTGTACCCCCAAGCCAGCTGAAACAACATGTACTAGGCCTTTTCTCAATGCTTGCACCGTCTCTGTCACAGTCAGAACTGGAAATTGACAGGATCCACAGGCTACCCAAACCGTCCTTTATTTCCCCTGATGCACCCAGAGATGTGCTGCTGAAAATGCACCACTTTCAATCGAAAGAACTGATCATGTCCCAATTCAGGAAGATGCATCCATTCCCCGAGGAACTATCTGGCTTACAATTCCTCCCTGATCTATCCCACCACACCCTCCAAAGGAGGAAGAATCTTGCATCCATTACTAAGGCTCTGAGGAATCATAGTATCCTGCATAAATGGAAATACCCCGCCTCCTTGTCAATATCCCACAACGGTTCCACAAACACTATTTCAACCCTAGAGGAAGGCATGCACCTACTGCCGCTGTGGGGTATAATCCCCACAAACACACCCACCCCTCAGCAAGGATCGCCACCCTCAGCACTTAACCAAGAATGGCAAGTGGTATCCCGCAAATGTTCCACCAAGAAACACCTAATCAATGGAGAATCCCGCTCAACTGCATCGGCAATAATTACATCTTCATAGTCCCAGGCCAAGGATATGAACTTCCATTTGGCCCCCACACTAACTCAACGCTCTAACCTGTTCACGAGCCTATTCTGGCTCTCTTTTTATAGTTCCAGTCATTTTTTGTTTTCGGTTATACCTTTTTTACCTACCGGGCACCTCATAAGAGACACTACAACGAAACAACCTTATGGGATCACTACCACACTATAACAGGAGGACAACAAGACTCAAGTAAGCTTTGATATCCATTGACTGAGTGTTTTCCGATGACCATCAAAATCTTGTCGTTGAATGTAAACGGACTAAACCACCCAGCGAAACGTTTCTCGCTGTGGAAGGAAGCGGTGAACACCAAAGCTGATGTAATCTGCGCCCTGGAGACCCATCTCCAAACAAAAGACCATCCCAGATGTACCCATCAGGACTTTCCCTACATTTTCATGGCACACCCTCCGACGAAAAAAAGAGGAGTGTTAATCGCAATTAAGAACACAGTTTCCTTCTCCCAAAAGAATATGATTGCCGATCCAGAGGGACGCTATATTATCTTGGACTGTACCATCAATGACCTCCCGATCACATTGGTAATGGTATATGCCCCTAACAATCACCAACTTCGTTTTCTCTGCAGGTTATTTAAGTGTATCTCTCTCCATAGGACTGGACATTTGCTGCTGTGTGGAGATTTTAATCTCACTGTGGACCCCTCGGTGGACTCCACCTCCTGCAGCAGGGGCACCCAACACCCTCTGGGCCCCCTGCTGCGGGGGGAGGACTTGTTCGATGTCTGGAGGTGCCATCACCCTACAGGGAAAGACTATACCTTCTACTCCTCCAGGCATCGAACATACTCACGTATTGATCTCTTTGTTTCTAATTTTGAACTTCTCCGGCGGGTATCCTCCTCTGTGATAGACGATATCACATGGTCACACCATGCCCCAATCACGTTGTCCATAGAGGAGGATGCCCCACGAGATAACAAACGTATATGACGCTGTAACACAAGAATGCTACAAGATCCCAAGTACGCTGAAATAATACACAAACACCTCCAGCAGTTCTTTCAAGATAACGAAGGGTCGGTTTCTGACCCTTGGACCCTATGGAACGCACAAAAAGCGTACATTCGAGGAATTTGTATACAGCTGTACACTCACCACTTTACATTGTAGCAAAGTATAATTTCTTCAGTGTTGTCACATGAAAAGATATAATAAAATAATTACAAAAATGCGAGGGGTGTTCTCACTTTTGTGAGATACTGTATATATATATATATATATATATATATATATATATATACATAAGCATATACTGTATAGTATAATAATACTAGTGCTTAGCCTGGAAGGAATACATATAATATACAGTATCTCACAAAAGTGAGTACACTCCTCACATTTTTGTAAATATTTTATTATATCTTTTCATGCAACAACACTAGAGGAGTGGACACCTGGATGTTCGAGTTCAGCGGGTGCGGCCGAACTTCGCGAAAAAGTTTTGGTTCAGTACCGAACTTGACCCCGGACCCCGAACCCCATTGAAGTTAATGGGGACCCAAACTTTTTGGCACAAAAATGGCTGTAAAAAAAGTCCTGGCAAGTGCTAGAGGGCTGCAAAAGGAAGTAAAATGGGGGTAAGAGTAGGACAAGTGCCCTACAAAAAAATGGGGATAAGGAAAATAACTTAAAATCAAATAAAAAAATAAAAATGGGAAGGGGGGGTGGATGTGGAGTAGGAGCCTAGAGGTTGACTAGGCCGTGACCATGGCAGTGTAGGTGATGATTTTAGAACAATAATCTGTCCCTTACAGCAACAGCAGGAAACTGACCCTATAGGAGTAGGCAATGATTTTAGAACAATAATCTGTCCCTTACAGCAACAGCAGGAACCTGACCCTAGAGAACTAGGAGATGATTTTAGAACAATAATCTGTCCCTTACAGCAACAGCAGGAACCTATTTTAGTAGCGGATGAGGATATCCCAGTCCAAGGACGACAACGACATTCCCTGTCTAATAACAAGATTTTAGTA
>BLSH010384742.1:160523-177005 GCA_018402905.1 Glandirana rugosa | reverse complement strand
TGATACACACATTTTAAAAAGAAGTGTGAATAAAAGATGTGCAATGATTGACGGTTTGATTTAAAGTGACACACACACTTGAAATAATTGTGCAGAAGAGATGTGCACTGATTTACGGTTTCATTTAAAGTGATACACACATTTTGCAGAACAGTGATATGGGTACTCCCGGCTTATTTATACTTTTTTGACACAGTTTGAAGATGATTTTGGAACAGTTCTATGGCCTCTAATGTTAATTAATACTTTTCAGACCCATTTTGAAGATGATCTCCATTTTTGCATTTTTTATGTTTTTATTTTTTTTTAAATATTTAAAGTTATTTCCCTGTCCCCATTTCTTTGTAGGGCACTTGTCCCACCCTTACCCACATTTTCCTTCCTTTTGCAGACCTCTAGGACCTTCCTGGGCTTTTTTACAGCATTTTTAAGATTTTGCATTAAAATTGCCAGAACCCCGGTCCCGAACCCGGACTTTTTTTGAAAAGTCTGGGTCCGGGTCCGGGTCCCGGACACCCCAAAGTTCGGTATGGACCCGAACTTTACAGTCCGGGTTCGCTCAACTCTAGTAGTAATCTCTACCTAGCCCAGAATCAGATCGTTCTGTAATGCAGCATGAGATGTTATTATATCTGCCCCTCACAGCGCCAGCAGCATCCTTTCCCTACACCAGCCTGAGAGCATGTGACAAGCAGCACTACGTGACTCCAGCTTATACAAAGGCTGGGTCACATGATGCACTGGCCAATCACAGCCATGCCATTGGTAGGCATGGCCGCGATGGCTTCTAAGGGCAAACCAGTAAAAAGCTTGTTGATTGGCTGCCCTGCAGCTATTCAACAGGCGGGATCAAATACCCGAACCCAAACTTTTTTTCAAATGTCCGGGTTCGGGTCCGGGTCACGGACACCCCAAAGTTCGGTACGGACCCGAACTTTATAGTTCGGGTTCGCTCAACTCTAAACAACACTGAAGAAATTACACTTTGACACAACAAGTAGTGAGTGTACAGCTTGTATAACAGTGTAAATTTGCTGTCCCTTCAAAATAACCATTAATGTCTAAACCGTTGGCAACAAAAGCGAGTATATCCCTAAGTGAAAATGTTCAAATTGGGCCCAAAGTGTCAATATTTTGTGTGGCCACTATTATTTTCCAGCACTGCCTTAATCCTCTTGGGCATGGAGTTCACCAAAGCTTCACAGGTTGCCTCTGGATTACTCTTCCACTCTTCCATGATGACATCACAGAGCTGGTGGATGTTAGAGACCTTGTGCTCCTCCACCTTCCATTCAAAGATGCCCCACGTATGTTCAATAGGGTTTAGGTGTGGAGACATGCTTGGCCAGTCCATCACCTTTACCTTCAGCTTCTTTAGCAAGACAATGGTCGTCTTGGAGGTATGTTTGGGATCGTTATCATGTTGGAATACTGCACTGCGGCCCAGTCTCCGAAGGGAGGGGATCATGCTCTGCTTCAGTCTGTCACAGTATATGTTGGCATTCATGGTTCTCTCAATGAACTGTAGCTCCCCAGTGCTGGCAGCACTCCTTCAGCCCCAGACCATGGCACTCCCACCACCATGCTTGACTGAAGGCAAGACACACTTGTCTTTGTACTCCTCACCTGGTTGCCGCCATGCACACTTGACACCATCCGAACCAAATAAGTTTATCTTGGTCTCATCAGAGGTTCCAGTAATTCATGTCCTTAGTCTACTTGTCTAGGGCAGACTGTTTGCAGGCTTTCTTGTGCATCATGTTTAGAAGAGGCTTCCTTCTGGGACGACAGCCATGCAGACCAATTTGATGCAGTGTGAGGTGTATGGTCTGAGCACTGACAGGCTGACCCCCACCTCTTCAACCCCTGTAGCAATGCTGGCAGCACTCATATGTCTATTTCCCCAAAGACAACCTCTGGATATGATGCTCAGCACGTGCACTCAACTGCTTTGGTCGACTACGGCGAGGCATTTTCTGAGTGGAACCTGTCCTGTTAAACTGCTGTATGGTCTTGGCCACCGTGCTGAAGCTCAGTTTCAGAGTCTTGGCAATCTTCTTATAGCCTAGGCCAGGGGTAGGCAACCTGCGGCCCTCCAGCTGTTGTGGAACTACATTTCCCATGAGGCATTGCAAGCCTGGCAGTTACAAATACTCCCAGAGGCATGATGGGACTTGTAGTTCTGCAATAGCTGTAGGGCCTACCCCTGGCCTTGGCCATCTTTATGTAGAACAACAATTCTTTTTTTCAGATCCTCAGCGAGTTCTTTGCCATGAGGTGGCATGTTGAACTTCCAGTGACCAGTATGAGAGAGTTCACACCTGAGACCTTGTAACACTAACGAGTCATGTGACACCGGGGAGGGAAAATAGTTAAGTGGTCCCAATTTGGACATTTTCACTTAGGGGTGTACTTGCTTTTTTTGCCAGAAGTTTAGACATTAATGGCTGTGTGTTGAGTTATTTTGAGGGGACAGCAAATTTACACTGTTATACAAGCTGTACACTCACTGCTTTACATTGCAGCATAGTGTCATTCGTTCAGTGTTGTCACATGAAAAGATATAATAAAATATTTACAAAAATGTGCGGGGTGTACTCACTTCTTTGAGATACTGTATATATATATATGTGTGTGTGTGTATATATATATATATATATATATATATATATATATACATATTTATATATATATATATATATATATATATATATATATATATATAGTAAGTTAGTAATCCTTGTACTTCTATAGTCCACATCCTGCACCTCCTGGAAGTGGACAGAGTAGGCAGCGGAGATGCACAGAAGCTGTCTTGGCCAAGTAAGTTGATTTTTGGAAAGTTCCAGGAAAGCAGTCTTTGTATTTACCAGATATGAGAAGGGAGAGCCCAGCTTGGAGATTGCAGTGGGGGGGGCACACAAAAGGAGTGATGGGTGGGGGTGAAGTCAGGATCCCCAATCACAAGTCTCATGCAAACCTCCACTCCTGCCATCTTGGGGCCACCCCCATGGTGGTAGAATGCCAGGGCCTGGTCACAAGTGTGACATTTGCAACCCTGGTAGAATGTCAGTGCTGACATGTATGCTGGTGGGTCTCCTGGTCTGGTTAACCTGATCTTCAGTCTATTGTCCCTAAACTCACACATTAACAAAAAGTTAAAACAAACAAAGATGATTTGCTTCATCCAAATAATATATGTAACAATTTATATATTGTTAATTGCTGTCTTGAGTGTTAAAGTGATAGCACTCTACTGGAGGGCTTCATTTCAAGGTAAGTCTTTGATAATGCGCTAGTATGTGATGCATACTAGCACATTATGCCTTTACTTTGTGTGGAGAAATAGTTGTTTTTTTTCTTTAATGTTTACTACCGCTTTAACTAAACAGGATGCCTGCTTTGTTTAGCAAAATATTGCCACCATGAAAACAGCTTAACCTCTATTAAT
The DNA here is from genome assembly GCA_018402905.1 of Glandirana rugosa. Classification (NCBI taxonomy): domain Eukaryota; kingdom Metazoa; phylum Chordata; class Amphibia; order Anura; family Ranidae; genus Glandirana; species Glandirana rugosa. The sequence goes on along the minus strand of BLSH010384742.1, from coordinate 173,554 downwards.
CAGTTTTGACATGTTTAGGAAGCACATATTTCTGGATTTTTTTATTGATAGGTGTTTTCATAAGTCCAGTATCTATAGTACTTTTTGAAAGTTGCTAGTCAACAGGAAGGAGAGTTTCTTTAGTTTCAGCAGCAAATACACCATAAGTATAGTTGAAGAATTTATTTGAAGGCACCAATTGCACTTCCATGTTTTCTAACCATTTTCACCTAGATATAGAATAGGGTCTCAGAATTTTTACCTTATCAATTTTTTTATTTTTTTTTTAGAACAGGTAAGGTTTAATTCACTGAAATGGATACATACATTTAAAATTATTCTAATGTTAGCTCATGTTAGTCCTCATTTAATAATATGCATAAAATTACTGTAGTGTATAATCACTTTTATTTAGAAATTAAAAGCCTTATTTGCCACCAAACCAAGCTGAAGGTAGTATTAATGTGATATTAAAGACTATTTTTTTTTTTTTCGTTTAAAAATAACAAACATGGTTTTGCACAGGGCAGCCTGGATCCTCCTCTTTTCGGGTCCCTTCCTCCTGCCAAGTGCCCTCCCCCAGTAAGCAGCTTGTTATGGAGGCCCCGAGGTGAGCCACCACTCTGTGTGTCCATTCTGACACAGAGTTGTGGCTCGCCCTCACCCCCACTCTCTCCTCATTGGCTCACTGACTTTGGTTGACATCAGCGGGAGCCAATGGCGCCCTGCTGCTGTCTCAGTCAATGAGGAGGGGAGTTCTGGACAGCCAAGACTCTCATGTAACATCACTGGATTGAGATGGGGTTCAGGTAAATATTAGGGAGGGCTGGGGGGTTATCTTAATGCATAGAATGTATTAAGATAAGAAAAAACCTTCTGACTTTATAATCACTTTAACCACTTCCCGACCGCCGATCGGCATCTGACGGCGGCAAAGTGGCTCGTTCCCGCAAAACGCCGTCATACGACGGCGGCTGCGGGAATGAGTTTAGTGAGCGCGCGCGCGCCGCCGGAGGCGCGCCCGTGCGCTCGCTGTGTCCAGGGGGGGCCAGGGAGCGGGTGCGGCTGCTTCGATTGCCGCCGGCTACCCGCGATGGCCCCCTCGGAGCGAAGGAGCGGATGTCCGTGTATGTAAACACGGACCTCCGCTCTGTGTGAGGGGGAAGGGCTGTGATCACAGCCTTCCTGTACGTGAAGGCTGTGACCACTTCCCTTCCCCAGATAGTGCAGTCCCCCTACAGTTAGAACACGCCCAGGGAACATAGTTAACCCTTAGAGCGCCCCCTGCAGGTTAACCCCTTCACTGCCAATGGCATTTACACAGTAATCAGTGCATTTTTATAGCACTGATCGCTGTATAAATGCCAATGGTCCCAAAAAAGTGTCAAAATGGTCCGACATGTCCGCTGAAATATCGCAGTACCGCAAAAAATCGCAGATTGCCGCCATTATTAGTAAAAAATTTAAAAAAATAAAAACCCCAAAAATGAATTCTCATCATCCGTAAACGCGACCACTTTTGCGCAAACCAATCAATAAACGCCGATTGCGATTTTTTTTATCGCAAATATGAGGAAGAATATAAATCGGCCAAAAACTGTGAAAAAAAATGTTTTTTTATATTTTTTTTTGGATTTGAATTTTAGGAAAAAGTAAGAAATTTGGGTTTTTTTGCAAAATTGTCGCTTTTCTTTTGTTTATAGCGGCGATCAGAAATGACGCAGCGGTGATCAAATACCACCAAAAGAAAGCTCTGTTTGTGGGAAAAAAAGGACGCAAATTTCATTTGGGTACAACGTTGCACGACCGCGCAATTGTCAGTTAAAGCGACGCAGCGCCGAATCGCAAAAAGGGCTCCGGTCCTAAAGCTGGAAATCCTTCCGGGGCTGAAGTGGTTAAACAGAGAAAAATCTTTGCAGTAATTTCTGTGAATGAACTTTTACCTTGATTTTATCATAACAGCCATTATAATGATGCTAATAGTGTAATAATAGCACATTACTTACATAGCAGGATAAAATATTGTATGCACCTTTATGAATGAAACCTTTAGGAATAGCATCTATGTAAGGCATGTAATCAGCAAAATAGTGGCCAAAAAAAAAGAGAAAAACTGCTTTTTTGACTTTAACCTAAATTGACTTTATGCACCTTAAAATACTGTATAAATCTAAAATAATAACTGAGGGCAGTGTATATTTCTTTTTAATAAAGACAATAGACCTTTGTAGTATTATTGGCAGACCTGGAGCTGTTCTTTGTCAATGTTATACATAAAGCTAAAGCATGGCAGAGAGCTTACTATGCAGGGTACACTGTGCCTATGTGTAGAAATTAAGTTAGACAACCTCTGGAACCTGCAGTCATTACCCATATCATTAGACCGCAAATTGCATGTCATATCCATTGATGAAGTCATGAAAATGAATTGTGAATGTCATTTGTGAGAAAATGATGAAGAAGGCTTGGTTATGATTTTCAGGAGAACTTAATTACAGTTTAGTGCCTCTATGTTTTAAATTACTACCTTGCATAACCAAGATATTCAGATCAAGACCGAGAATATAAACTTGCTGCTTTCAAGTTTGCACATCAAGATTCTAAAGTTATATATGTTAAAGGGAATTCTACACATTTTAAAAAAAAAAAAAAAGTGTTATATTTGTTATCTGCTTGTTGTATAGCCCTTGCAGTTCCTTATTGAATTTCATGTCAGAAAATAGAAAATATTTTTTTTTTAACTGACTACTTTTAAAAACGTATACTGTAACACACATGCATGCTACTGTATAATTACCTTTAATTTTCTAATGCTACTTAATGACATAGAAAAGTTACAGCAAGGTAGAGCCTGAGAAGAATAGGTGGTAAAAGAACAATGTAACCCTTTCCAAAAATTTATACCACTGAGACCTGCAGCAGTTCTCTTCCCAACTTGTCCAAACTAATGATGCAGCCAACTTAAGGCAAAGTGTTTGTTCCTTTGTCTCTTGAAAAAAGGTACAAATCCTCAGTTGTCATACATTCTCAGCATGCATTTACAAACATTTTTAACACTTGAGAACACTTATCTAACTTAGCAAAGCTATGATACGCTTGTTAACGCCAATGTGGTCAAGTTGTTGCATGTAGTGTTAGATTATTTTGCATCACTTGGTTTTATAAAGCCATGCATGGTAAATAACTTTCTTCAAATAGATAAAACAAGGAATCATTGAGTGCACGGAATATAGCTCACAGTGCAAAGTAACCATGCTAATCAATCAGAGATTTCTGTACAGGAGTTAAGCTGGCAAAAGGCCGGGAAGTGTTCCAATATCGTGTTATCAGAAGCATTACTACAGATCATTGGGACTTCATTTCAATTTTTTAAATATTTTATAAATGTTTTATATTACCCCCTCCTTGATTATCTCTTTCAGTGAAACGCAAAAGTGTTAGATTGTCACTAAAATGTGATAGAAAAAATGTATGTCTATGTTGAGTGCAAGTAGCAAGAGAGCTGTCATCATAGTCAGTGCAATACTAGATTTCAGTGCTGTGTATAGAAGTTGCCAGGAACGGAGGGCGTATCAGTGCAGGGAAATCATTTTAACATTATTTTCCAGCTAATTACTCTGTTCTCAATAGTCTGTTTTGCATCTCAGATCTATGAGCCTTAGTGTAAATTTTAAATCCCCCCTTCAATTTGCAGAGAAAACAAGTGTTGAAAGAAGTAGTCTAGAAGGCAGTAAAAAAAAAGAGTTGTAAAAGTAATGTAGAGGGTGCCGCTTAGCTCGCCCTTGCCCCAGCACCTGCCACTGGCCACCGTCAGCACAGATTCTGAGAGTGGCACAGGCAGAGCTGCAGCTGAGGGTGAATTCCCCCCTCTCTCTCTCCTGTTCACTCTACTGTATGCGAGCGGAGCTCGCACAAGCAGCTGCCCTCTCTGTTCCCTCCCCTGCTCCTCATTGGCAGGATGAGGGTGCCAATTGTCAGCAAGTGCTACAGAGCTGCAGGAGCAGCCGAGCATCTTGGGACATGTAGTCCCCAACATAGGCGGCCCATAGTAATCCCTGGGGGCAGAACTACATAGCCCAGCATGCCCTGAGGCAAAGAAGGGAAGGATACCAAGAGGCTGCCTGAGAGCTAGGAAGAGACCACGAGGCAAGGGAGAAGACCGGATCCAGAGGAGAGTTTTTGCCTTCCCGGGTCAGTGTGTCATTTTCTTCCACAGATCTGTGGCCGGTCAGGGACATCCTGCCTGAGGGGGAATTACAGGTGCATCTCCAGGCGCACCTGTACTGATAGCGTGAAGCATTCCAGTTGTGAGGTAGCCAGTCGGGTTACCTGAAGAGCCTGCCTGCTAGGACATCTCCTTTGGGCCTTGGTCACAGGATTGGTGAGCGGGCCTGTGCCCATCCTACAGAGACACAAAGACACTGCATGCAGGCAACGTTGCCTATTTTTACACTATGCTGCACTCATCCTCTCCCAGGCAGTAAAAGTGTTTTTTTTCTGCTTCAGGAGTTCCACAGTACACTGTACACCACTCCTGCCAAACAGGACACCTAAGTGCACCAATTAAAGTAGCTACTGAAGAACAAAGGCTTTATTTGTCCAAGGGACTACAACCCATTTCCCCTCAAGGGACTGAAGTCACTGGTGCCACATGGGCACACATATACACACAAGGTTCAGGATATGTTGCAAATGAGCGGGGTAATCTGACTTGGGAGTTACACTATTGAACACTGAACTAGGTACGGTGTTTACGGGTGTTTGGGACTGTGGTGTCAGGGGACAGAAGGAAGAGGTCTCACAAAAGAATGGGTCATTCCTCTGCCCTCCTCCTGCCTGGACCCATAGAGCTCAATTCAAGTCTGTTAAAGTGTTTGCCATTTTGTGATTTGTCATTGTTAGAGTGGTTGCCTCTGCTTTCAGGGTTATTCGCCTTAAGGAGTCCCCTGAAAGCAGCCAGATAACATTGTTGAGTTCTATCGTTCTTAAACTTCAGTCATTATCGCACAGTGGATTTACTTGAGTTATATTTGTTTATTATTCAGTTATACTGCTACTGTTTGTTCCATTCCTAAGGAATTTCACAGTAAAGATAATTTCTGTGTTTACTACAATTTGTGTCCTTATACTGTGGTGTTCACACTAATATTATTGCCAGGTGTGCCAGAGGGGCTGAGACTATTCTTGGGGATGAGAGGCAGAGTACAGAACCAAATATACTCAAGTGGATTCTGCAGGGGTAGTGCTACAATATCAACAATAATTATCCTAATGCAAACTTCTGAAAATAGTAGATTTTTTTTGCAGAACTACAAATCTCACTTGACTTACATTTTAGTGTTCTCCAGATAACCAGAAGTCCTGATACTAATAAATCTACACTACAAAGATGGTTAAAGTATATGTAAACCCTCACCTTGTAGAACAACCCATTCAGTTCAAATATACAGTAAATGAAAGGCAAAAAAGTTGTGTATATACAGTATATGTACAGTGCCTTGAAAAAGTATTTATACCCCTTGAAAGTGAGGCGTGCATTTGTATTCAGCCCCCCTGAGTCAATACTTTATAGAACCGCCTTTCACTGCAATTACAGCTGCAAGTCTTTTTGGGGATGTCTCTACCAGCTTTGCACGTTTAGAGAGTGACATTTTTGCCCATTATTCTTTGTAAATAAGCACAAGCTCTGTCAGATTGGATGGGGAGTGTCTGAAAACAGCAATTTTCAAGTCTTGCTACACATTCTCAATTAGATTTAGGTCTGGACTTTGACTGGGCCATTCAAGCAGATAAATATGCTTTGATCTAAACCATTCCATTGTAGCTCTGGCTGTATGTTTAGGGTCGTTGTCCTGCTGGAAGGTGAACCTCCACCCCAGTCTCAAGATTTTGCAGACTCTAACAGGTTTTCTTCTAAGATTGTCTTATATTTTGCTCCATCCACCTTCCCATCAACTCTGACCAGCTTCCCTGTCCCTGCTGAAGAAAAGCATCTCTACAACATGATGTTGCCACCACCATGTTTCACGGTGGGGATGGTGTGTTCAGGGTGATGTGCAGTATTCATTTTCGCCACACATAATGTTTTGCTTTTAGGTCAAAATGTTCAATTTTGGTCTCATCTGACCAGAACACCTTCTTCCACATGTTTGCTGTGTCCCCCACATGGCTTGTCACAAACTGCAAACAGGACTTCTTATGACTTTCTTTTAACTATGGTTCTCTTCTTGCCACTCTTCTATAAAGGACCAGATTTGTGGAGTGCACGACTAATAGTTGTCCTGTGGACAGACTCCCACCTGAGCTGTGGATCTCTGCAGCTCCTCCAGAGTTACCACTGGTCTCTAGGCTGCTTCTTTGATTAAAGCTCTAATCGTCAGTTTAGGTGGATGGCCATGTCTTGGTAGGTATGCAGTTATGCCATACTTTTTCCATTTTTGGATGGTGGATTGAACAGTGCTCCGTGAGATGTTCAAAGCTTGGGATATTATCTTAGAACCTAACCCTGCTTTGAACTTCTTCACGACTTTATCCCTGACCTGTCTGGTGTGTTCCTTGGCCTTCATGATGCTGTTTGTTCACTAAAATTCTCTAACAAACCTCTGAGGGCTTCACAAAACAGCTGTATTTATACTGAGATTAAATTACACACAGGTGGACTCTATTTACTAATTGGGTGACTTCTGAAGGCAGTTGCTTCCACTAGATTTTAGTTAGGAGTATCAGAGTAAAGAGGGCTGAATACAAATGCATGCCACACTTTTCAGATATTTATTTGTAAAAAAAATGTTGAAAATCATTTATCATTTTCCTTCCATTTCATAATTATGTGCCACCTTGTGTTCGTCTATCACATAAAATCCCAATAAAATACATTTACGTTTTTGGTTGTAACATGACAAAATGTGGAAAATTTCAAGGGGTATGAATACTTTTTCAAGGTACTGCATATATAAAGTGAGAACACCCCTCACGTTTTTGTAAATATTTCATTATAGCTTTTTAATGTCTAAACCGCTGGCAACAAAAGTGAGTACACCCCACGTGACAATGTCCAAATATGGCACAAAGTGTCGATATTTTGTGTGGCCACCATTATTTTCCAGCACTGTTTCCTTCTGGGATGACAGCCACGCAGACCAATTTGATGCAGTGTGGACCCCCCACCCCTTCAACCTCTGCAGCAATGCTGGCAGCACTCTTATGTCTATTTCCCAAAGACAACCTCTGGATATGAAGCTGAGCACATGCATTCAACTTCTTTGGTCAACCATGGCGAGGCATTTTCTGAGTGGAACCTGGCCTGTTAAACCGCTGTATGGTCTTGGCCACCGTGCTGCAGCTCAGTTTGAGGGTCTTGGTAATCTTCTTCTAGCCTAGGCCATCTTTATGTAGAGCAACAATTCTTTTTTTCAGATCCTCAGAGAGATCTTTGCCCTGAGGTGCCATGTTGAACTTCCAGTGACCAGTATGAGAGAGTGAGAGTGATAACACCAAATTCAACACACCTGCTTCCCATTCACACCTGAGACCTTGTAACACTAACGAGTCACATGACACCGGGGAGGGAAAATGGCTAATTGGGCCCAAATTGGACATTTTCACTTAGAGGTGTACTCACTTTTGTTGCCAGCGGTGTAGGCATTAATGGCTGTGTGTTGAATTATTTTGAGGGGACAGTAAATTTACACTGTTATACAAGCTGTACACCCACTACTTTACATTGTAGCAAAGTGTCATTTCTTCAGTGTTGTCACATGAAAAGGTATAATCAAATATTTACAAAAATAGGAGGGGTGTACTCACTTTTGTGGGATACTGTATATATATATATATATATATATATATATATATATATATATACACACTGAGCAAAATTATAAACATAACACTTTTGTGTTTGCCCCTATTTATCATGAGCTGAACTCAAAGATCTATGACTTTTTCTATGTACACAAAAGGCCTATTTCTCTAAAATATTGTTCACAAATCTGTCTAAATCTGTGTTAGTGAGCACTTCATTTGCCGAGGTAGTCCTTCCACCTCACAGGTGTGGCATATCAAGATGCTGATTAGACAGCATGATTATTGCACAGGTGTGCCTTAGGCTGGCAACAATAAACATGCTGTCGTATACACCAATCCAGAGCATCCCAAACTAGCTCAATAGGTGACATGTCTGGTGAGTATGCTGGCAATGCAAGAACTGGGATGTTTTCAGCTTCCAGGAATTGTGTACAGATCCTTGCAACATGGGGCCGTGCATTATCATGCTGCAACATGGGGTGATAGTCGTGGATGAATGGCACAACAATGTATTAAAAATGCCATCAATAAAAACCACCTGTGTTTGTTGTCCATAGCTTACGCCTGCCCATACCATAACCCCACCACCACCATGGGCCACTTGACATCAGCAAACCGCTCAGCCACACGATGCCAAACACGCTGTCTGCCATCTGCCTTGTACAGTAAAAACATCAGTGAAGAGAACACCTCTCCAAAGTGCCAGACGCCATCAAATGTGAGCATTAGCCCATTAAAGTTGGTTATGACGACAAACTGCAGTCAGGTGGAGACCCCGATGAGGACGACGAGCATGCAGGTGAGCTTCCCTAAGATGGTTTCTGACAGTTTGTGCAGAAATTCTTTGATTATGCAAACCGATTGTTGCAGCAGCTGTCCGGGTGGCTGCTCTCAGACGATCTTGGAGGTGAAGATGCTGGATGTGGAGGTTCTGGGCTGCTGTGGTTACACGTGGATCTGTGGTTGTGAGGTCGGTTGGATGTACTGCCAAATTCTCTGAAACGCCTTTGGAGACAGCTTATGGTAGAGAAATGAACATTTATTTCAAGGGCAATAGCTCTGGTGGACATTCCTGAAGTCAGCATGCCAATTGCATGCTCCCTCAATACTTGCGATATATGTGGAATTGTGCTGTGTGATAAAACTGCACATTTTAGAGTGATCTTTTATTGTGGCCAGCCTAAGGCACACCTGTTCAATAATCATGCTGTCTAATCAGCATCTTGATATGCCACACCTGTGAGGTGGATTATCTTGGCAAAGGAGAAGTGCTCACTAAAACAGATTTAGACAGATTTGTGAACAATATCTTAGAGAAATAGGCCTTTTGTGTACATAGAAAAAGTCATAGATCTTTGAGTTCAGCTCATGATAAATAGGGGCAAACACAAAAGTGTTGCTTTTATATATATATACTGAACAAAATGATAAATTTTATATATATATATATATATATATATATATATATATATATATATATATATATACACACCATTATAAATACCCTTTTTCCCTTTTTTACAAATAATCACATAATCTTTCCTCTGAGCTGCATAAGGAACTAAGAGAGCTGGAGCGGAGAAACAACGGCACACTGGTCTTTCTGGTGAATGGCTGTGCAGAGGGAGGGGTGTGTCAGGACAAGTCTGGTCATTGGAAGAGAGCAGATTGAGTTCTCAGCACAGCTAGAGAACTGACCAAGCTGTGCTTTCATGCCTAGTGTGGTCAGTGTTTGATAGGAAAGCAGAGGGACTGACAGGAATACCACGTATTTCACACAAAGGACACAATATAAAGAGAACAAGATCATTTTTCATAAAAGGACATGGTGCAGCATGCACAGATTAGGAATATGAAATGTTAGGTTTACATATTCTTTAACACCTTGCCGACCAGGCACCACAGTTTTAATGAGGCAGGTTGGCACGGCTGCCCAAATCATCAGCATTGTATGTCAGTTAGCGCACTCGATGTCCTCCGGCGACCTGTGATTGCTTTTTACAGAGGCAGAAGGGGTATCTGCCTATGTAAACAAGGTGGATCCCCATTCTGCCAGATGACATGGCAGAGATCTTCTGTTCCCAGTGATCGGGAACAGTGATCTCTCTCATGTCGTTGTCAGCCCATCCCCCCTACAGTTATGACACAGTGAGAAAACACACTTAACCCCTTGATCCCCCCTAGTGTTAACCCCTTCCATGCCAGTGTCATTTTTACATTGATCAGTGCATCTTTATAGCACTGATCAATGTAATAATGTCACTGGTCCCCAAAAAAGTGTCTTTTGGGGTCAGATTTGTCCGCTGCAATGTTGCAGTCCTGCTAAATATCACATATCGCCGCCATTACCAGTAAAAAATAAATAAAAACTCTAAATCCCATAGTTTAGTATCATGTAGTAATCAATATACGGCTATTGCGATAAAATATAAAATATTTTTTTTTTCAAAATTGTCACTCTTTTTTTGTTTATAGCGCAAAAAATAAAAACCGCAGAGGTGATCAAATACCACCAAAAGAAAGCTCTATTTGTGGGAAAAAAAGGACATCAATTTTGTTTAGGTACATCATCGCACGACTGAGCAATTGTCAGTTAAGGGCAACGCAGTGCCGTATCACAAAAAATGGCCTGGTCAGGAAGTGAGCAAATTCTTCCGGGGCTGAAGTGGTTAAACAATTTCTCTCCTCTTACTGCATATCTTGTCAAAATGGATCTGTGGCTAGCAACACGACCCTGAAGTTTGCTCATGTGCTCCTGACATCCGTTAACTCTTCTTATTTGGAAACATCACAGGAATCAGTGTCACAGGCAACCTCTCCAATCCTTGATACAGTGCTGGATTTGTGTTATGTTCACATGCACACAGATTTCTAGGTTTAATCTACCTAAATACCCTTCCTAATGGGGCCAGCTCCCTCACCTAGATCCCATAGCAGGTGTGTGGGTTGCTGTGACTCTTGTTATGCCACTACTTGTTAGGTTTCATTTCCGGCCCCAGTGTCAGTAAGGGGCCTACCAGCATATGCCTTTGAAATGAATAGGTTAGCATGGCAGGAGCGGTGGATGCAATATTTGGGTACTGACCCAAATATTGCATCCACCGCTCCTGCCATGCTCAGCAAATACTGAATTGTGTACTGATCTTAGAATTTCCAATGTCTGTATACTACCTCTGGATGTTTATTCAGACAGCTTTATGGCGCAACTTTCTAATTTGTTTTACTGGCAACTTTGCATGTTTTGGCCCTTTGCTAATCATCAGTTACATTCATTTCTTCATTGTGTCTTATTTGTTGGGTATTCACATTACTATAAAACTGGAGTAAGCAATAGCTTTCAAGAGAAAAGAGGAAAAATCGTACATGAGGCTCAACTAACTTTTCTGTTTGTCTTCTTTCCACAATTTTTTATACTCCAAAACAACTCTCCAACTCTTTAACCGTTTCCACACCGCGTGCTGTATATTCACGGCGGCAGTGTGGATGCTGAGCGCGAATCGCCGTAAAAAGGCGGCGATTTGCGCAGGCGCAGCTAGGCGGCGGCGCGCTCTCGTGCCCGACACACTCCAGAGGACCTGATGAGCTGCTACAGCCAAAGAGCGGGGAACCGCCGATGTAAACACGGCGGTTCCCGGCTCTTTCAATGGGGACATAGGAGATCTACTGATCCCTGTCACTGGGATCAATTAGATCTCCTATGTCCATGTTAGCCCAGCCCCCCCCACAGTTAGAACACACCCAGGGAACACAGTTAACCCCTAGATCTCGCCCTGCAGGTTAACCCCTTCACTGCCAATGACATTTACACAGTAATCAGTGGACATTTAAATTTCTGATCGCTGTATAAATGTCAGTGGTCCCAAAAAAGTGTCAAAAATGTCCGACATGTCCACTGTAATATCACAGTACCGCTAAAAATCGCAGATCGCCGCCGTTCCTAGTAAAAAATTTAAAAAAATAAAAATAAAAACCCCAGAAATTAATTCTCATCATCCGTAAACACGGCCACTTTTATGCAAACCAATCATTAAACGCTGATTACGATTTTTTTTACCAAAAATATGAGGAAGAATATAAATCGGCCAAAACTGATGAAAAAAACATTTTTTTTTTTGGGATTTGAATTTTAGCAAAAAGTAAGAAATATTGTTTTTTTTTGCAAAATTGTCGCTCTTTCTTTGTTTATAGCGCTGATCAGAAATGACGCAGCGGTGATCAAATACCACCAAAAGAAAGCTCTATTTGTGGGAAAAAAAGGACGCAAATTTTGTTTGGGTACAACGTTGCACAATTGCGCAATTGTCAGTTAAAGCGACGCAGTGCCGAATCGCAAAAAGTGCTCTGGTCCCAACATGGGAAATTCTTCCGGGGCTGAAGTGGTTAACTTTGAAGGAAAACCACAACAGATTTCACAGCCAAGTTGGGCAAAAAGAAAAGCATTACAAGTACCTTTATGCATCTTTATAAACAGGCTCCATTACAGGGATCATGGTGATTCCTAAGAGAATGTAAACCACATCAGCTATGTCAATGCAACTGTTAAAGAGCTGTGGTGTGCCAGTAAGTCATTGTACTGACCCTAACACTTTATTGCAGAGCTTAAAATGCAGAATCATTACAGTAGAATATAGATTAGACACTTCTCACTCTAAAAGCTGATTCAATGTGTCAAATGCAAAATAACAACATTCATGGTTGTATATTTTATCACACTGGATCAGCAACTCAATGAAAACACTTATCATGACTTGTTTATGTAACATTGCCACCTAGGGGAAACATTCAAGGACACACAATACACGTTTAATATTTTTGTATCATCCTCAATGATCAAGCACTAAGCTGTTGATTATGAAATATGTATGCATTTTGTTTTAATCTCCATAAATGACAAGCATTGTAGCTAAAGGCCATGGCAGTTATAATAGATCAACAACTTTAGAAGTACCGGAAATCGATGTTACGAACAGTAAATACCTCTAATTTTGTTTTACGTATGTATAAAGTATTAGTTGTCGAATCACGAACTAGTAACTCCTACTATGTTTTTATAATTTGCACATAACACACAGGAACTTACAAAGGGGATCCACCGTTACAATGTATTTGTTCAGTACTATTCACAAAAGTAACTCAACGACTAGGTCACACTATTTTATATGTTGGTACTTACAACAATAAAACGTAAACTGTGTAACTTAGTCGAAAATCTCACTCTTCACAGATTAGATATAAGATGACATTAC
>BLSH010384742.1:137768-160513 GCA_018402905.1 Glandirana rugosa | reverse complement strand
ATCTGCCTAATTAACCACTTACTGGGCACTTAAACCCCCCTCCTGCCCAGACCAATTTTCAGTTTTCAGAGCTGTCGCTCTTTGAATGACAATTGCGCGGCCGTGTGATGTTGCACCCAAACTAAATTTTCGTCCTTTTTTTCCCACAAATAGAGCTTTCTTTTGGTGGTATTTGATCCCCTCTGCGTCATTTCTGATCGCCGCTATAAACAAAAAAAGAGTGACAATTTTGAAAAAAAAAACAATATTTTTTACTTTTTGCTATAATAAATATCCAAAAATAAAATATAAAAAAAAAAATGTATTCATCAGTTTTGGCCGATATATATTCTTCTACATATTTTTGGTAAAAAAAATCGCAATCGGCGTTTATTGATTGGGTTGCGCAAAAGTTATAGCGCCTACAAACTATGGACATTGATTTATGGCGTTTTTATTATTATTTTTTTTTTATCGGTACTGCGATATCGGGGTGGACATGTCGGACATTTTTGACACTTTTTTGGGACCAATGACATTTATACAGCGATCAGAAATTTAAATGTTCACTGATTACTGTGTAAATGTCATTGGCAGGGAAGGGGTTAACCTGCAGGGGGCAGTGAAGGGGTTAACTATGTTCCCTGGGTGTGTTCTAACTGTGGGGGGGGGGGGGCGGGGTTGACAGGGGTATGACAGATCTAACTGATCCCAGTGACAGGGATCAGTAGATCTGGCATGCTACCCTCACAGAACGGGGAACCGCCCTGTGAATCAGCATGAAACCTCTGTACTCCAATATTTTTGGGTGATGCTTTAGCCTCTACAGATCACTCATTTAAAGTTATGGATGAATAGCGGTCCTAGAATTTTTTCTCTCACTCAAGTGCACACAATATGTAACATGTGTAGCACAATCAACATTCTCATGTATAGGCAATGTATGTTTACACACAAGTGGGTGTATGTGAGAGTGGGGGACTTCATATTTTTTTGGGGGATGGGGGTAAGTGCTTGGATGTACAGTTTTTACACTTTTTCTCACTAAAATTTTTTTTTTTTATCACAAAAGAGACTCAGAACTGATGTTTTACATGTCACTTTAGGTTCTCACTAAGTAGGGGGAAGCAGAGAATGTTCCCCAGGTGTGTGGAAGTGATTTGTTGGTTGCAAAGCCTCCTGATTGCTTCCATCTGACAGTCAGCTTGTAAGGGCCGGTTCACATTGTAGCGAGGCGGAGCGGCGCGATGCGGCGCTCTAGGCGATCTCAAAGCGGCTTGCTAGGAGACTTCTATCATAGAAGTCAATGCAAGCCGCCTGAGATCGCCCTAAAAATAGTGCAGGGACCATTTTTCTAATGCGGAGCGAAGCGATTCGCTCCTATTAGAACGGTCCCATTTGCACAGCATTGAGGCGAATTGTCAGGCGACTCAAGTCGCCTGACAATTCGCCTAGATGTGAACTGTCAGCAAAGTCGCGCCGCTCCGCCCCGCTGCAGTGTGAACCGGCCCTTAGATTTATGCACTTTCCTTGTTGCTGTTCCTGGGGTGTGTGGAGGCAGTTGGGTGACTGTAGAGCTGCTCTTTTGCCAGCCATCAGTAAGCTTGTAATATTTATACACATTCTTAGCTACTGCAACAGCCAGGAGTGGGTGTAAAACCCTATGCTGCTACCAAAGTATGCCATACGTGGTGGCAACAGAAGGGTTAAAAAAAACAAGCTTGGAGGAGGCCGTATGAGGTGTTACAAAACTGTACTCTATTTGCGGACAGTCCTCATGACAGTGTAAACTGGCAGCACCTATAGGGCTGTGGAATAGATTATTTTATTGTACAATTAGGTTGGCTTACATCAGCAACAGCACCCCAATCTATTTAACCACTTACCAACCGGGCCTCTTTTTTACCTTTGTTGGTTACTAGCTAAAAACATTTTTTTTTGCTAGAAAATTACTTAGAACCCCCAAACATTATATATTTTGCTTTTCAAACACCCTAGAGAATAAAATGGCGATCGTTGCAATACTTTTTGTCACACGGTATTTGCGCAGCGGTCTTTCAAGAGCACTTTTTTGAGTTAAAAAAATAAGACAACAGTAAAGTTAGCCCAATTTTTTTGTATATTTGTGAAAGAGGATGTTACGCCGAGTAAATAGATACCATACATGACACGGTTGAAAATTGCGCGCACTCGCGCAATGGCAACAAAGTCCTTTATTTTAAAAGTTCCATAGGCGACGCTTTAAACATTTTTATCGGTTACCAGGTTAGAGGTGCAGAGGAGGTGTTTTACTAGAATTACTGCTCACACTCTGGCTATCGCAGTGATACCTCACATGTGTGGTTTGAACACCATTTTCATGTGTGGGCGCAACTTACGTACGCGTTTTCTTTGCTGCGCGAGCTCGCGGGGACGGTGGCGCTTTAAATTTTTTTTTTTTTTAACACTGTTCCTTTTAAAAAAAAAATCTGATCACTTTTATTGCTATCACAAGGAATGTAAACATCCCTTGTGATAGTAATATATGGTGACAGGTACACTGGGGGGGCTGGGGGGTCTAAAATACTTCACACTTCAAACGGCGATTCTGAATACTGTCATTTTTTTAAAATTGGCGCCGTTAGCCGCCGAGTAAACCGGAAGTAACATTGTGACGTGGCTTCCGGAATTTGCCAAAGGATACCCGATCGGAGCCGATTACGGCTTCTAACAGGTCTCCTTCTAGCTGGCGGAGATGCCGGATCGTCGCTCCGGTCTCCCGGTGGGACGGGAGACCGGAGAAGAGCGGCGGAAGGCGGCGGGAGGGGGGATGTCCCCTCCTGCCCCCTGGGGTAACGACCGAGCGGCTCCCGAGCCAGATCGGTCATTACCCCTGGATAGCCGACTGCCCGCACAAAAAAATGATACCAGGATATAGCCTGCAGCTGCAGGCTATGTCCCAGTAGAGCCGCTCAAAACCGACCACCGCCTATTTACGGCGCTGGTCGGGAAGTGATTAATTACAGTTTAACCCCTTGACGCATAAAACAAATCTAAATACCTAAGCACACTTTTGCAAATTTGACATGTGTTAGTAAAACCGTACATATCATCACAACTATTTTGTGTATCCAGATGGATTATACCTTGCTTTTTTAGGACAAATTGGGCTTTTATTTGGTGGTAAATGTAAATTGATATCTCCTGATTTTTTTTTGTTATCAAAGGAAAACTGGCCCAAAATAGTAAAAATATATTTTTTAGGTACTACCATAACCTTCCACCAAAGAATAACCTAAATTAAGTTCTCCTGCTCCGGATGATTGTAGTTATACCACATATGTGTATGTTAGTTGTGTACCCATAGTAAAGCCCAGAAACAATAGTGTGCATTTTGCTTGTTTTTATCCTACCAAAACACACTGACACCGACGACGCTGATACTAATAAAAGAAAAAATCCAGTCCAAAAAAAATACTGACCACGACCTTTGACCCTAACACTAACCCTTGCACTGACCTAGATCACACCTTGCTCTATGTATTTTTTTGTGGCGCACTCCCAGCACAAAGGGAGATACGCAAATATGCAGCCCCAAAGAAAAAAGTCTGGTTTAGTGCGACAGCATATTTGTGTTACGTCGGCGTAAGGGGGTTAAAAAATATTTTCAATTAGTTTTAGCAATGATACATACTTTTACATCAAGTACCGCATTAATAAGCAGATAGAAATTTGCCAGATGTAGCTGAGGCTGCCCTGTTCTCTCTGTTGTAAGCTATCCTGCCATTGGCAAATTACTATCAAACTCTTATTAAAGTGGTAGTAAACCACTGGAAAAAAAAACACTGCAAGACAATAGCATAATGTGCTAGTATGCATTGCATACTAGCACATTATGAAATATTTACCTTAGAATGAAGCTCCCGCAGTGCATCCGGTCACCGCTGAGGGAGCTGACATGTTCCCTCTGCGTTTCTTCTGGGTCTGTGGGCTCCGAGTGGCCAGAGACCCGGGAGTCCTCCATTCCGCCAAATTCCAGCACGATCCGCTGGACCTTCAGAGCGCGTGCTCCACTAATGTCAGCGGCTGCATGCCTAATGTCAGGGGGAATATCTCCTAAAGGTTTAGGAGATATTCATGTTACCAATAGGTAAGCCTTATTATAGGCTTACCTGTAGGTAAAAATGACCAAGCAGGGTATACAACCGCTTTAAATATTAAGAGACTGTGATGATACAGCAGTTTAAAAATGGCCAACAGCAAGACACTTTTAATGAGGTAAACTGGCCGAAATTTACTAGAGACAAATAGTACAAGTAGGTGATTTACTACAAGAATAAGGAGATTGTAGATTACACAAAAGTTTTAAATTGAACAGCAATGGTATAATTTTAATGAGCAATGCTAGGCCCAAAATTATTAGAGACAAAGAGCACAGACAGAGATTTTATTACAGGAATGAACACATTTTAAGAGGATACAACAGGGCAAAACTGTCCAGTAACAGGACAGCTTTAATCAGGGATAACATTTGGGATTTACCTTGAATCCATGGTAGCAGCGAACTAGAAAATGACCCCTATTCGATACCAGCTGTTGAAGAGTCACTGTATTCTGACAACAATAGTAATTATTATTATTATACAGTATTTATATAGCGCCGACAGTTTGCGCAGCGCTTTACAATATTAGGGCAGACAGTACAATACAATATAATTCAATACAGGAGGAATCAGAGGGCCCTGCTCGGTAGAGCTTACAATCTAGGAGGGAGGGTTAAATGATACGAAAGGGCAATAACTGTGGGAGATGGGTTGAGTGAGAAAATAAAAGTGCAGTTGTTAGGTGGTGGCAGGATAGGCTTCCCTGAAGAGAACATTTTTCAGGGATCGCCTAAAGGTGGATAGATTTGGGGATAGTCTGACAGATTGGGGTAGAGAGTTCCAGAGGATGGGAGCGGCTCAGGAGAAGTCTTAGAGGCAAGTATGAGAGGAGGTGATGAGGAAGCTGGAGAGCAGGAGGTCTTGAGAGGAGCAAAGAGGACGATTAGGTTGGTATTTTGAGACTAGGTTGGTGATGTAGCTGGGAGCAAAGTTGTGGATGGCTTTGTAGCTCATTGTTAGTATTTTGAACTTAATTCGTTGTGCGAGTGGCAGCCAATGGAGGGATTGGCAGAGAGGGATGGCAGACGCTGAACGGTTTGTAAGGTGGATGAGTCTGGCAGCGGCATTCATGATGGACTAGAAGGGGGATAGTCTATTTAAAGGTAGGCCAGTGAGGAAGGAGTTGCAGTAGCCGAGGCGAGAGATGACCAGGGAGTGAATCAGGAGCTTTGTGGTTTCATTGGTTAGGAAGGGACGTATCTTAGAGATGTTGCAAAGATTGAGGCGGCAAGCGTTAGAAAGTGATTGGATGTGTGGCCAAAAGGAGAGTTCAGAATCCAGGATAACACCAAGCACCCTAACATGTGGGGATGGGTGGATGGTTGTGCCATTGCTCTTGACAGAGAAGTCAGGGGAAACAGCATTTGGGGGAGGAAATATTATGAGTTTGGTTTTGGACAAGTTGAGTTTGAGGAAGTGGTGTGACATCCAGGCAGATATGTCTGCTAATAAGTTTGTGATGCGTGAGGAGATTGATGGGAGTGAGTTGGGGGGTGGAGAGGTAGATTTGGGTATCGTCAGCGTATAAATGATATTGAAAGCCGTATGAGGCTATCAGCCGGCCCAGGGAAGTGGTGTATATTGAAAATAAATGAGGTCCAAGAACAGAACCTTGGGGGAGCCCGACAGAGAAAGGAAGAGGAGAGCAGGAGGTAGAATTGTATGTGACACTGAAGGTGCGATGCGATAGGTAGGACGAGAGCCACTGAAGAGCACAGTCACAGAGACCAAGGGAGTAAAGTTTTTTGAGGAGGAGGGGGTGGTCAACATTATTATTCCAATTCCTACTCAAACCTCAAATATATATACCAGTATATAAAAAAAGCTGTCAGGTTTTCATGATAGCAGTCATTGTAACAGAGTTCTCCTCCCAATTTGTTTTTCTATCTGCTAAGCTGTAGAAACACATCCTTGCTAAATTATCATGTAAACACTTGCACACCAGCAGCAATACATGAAGATGCTCTTTTACAGCAGCCATTACAGCTTTGGAACATCTCTTGCTTCTAAAACAGGTCAAGAGGCACTATTCTAAAGAGTCAACAGGGTTTATATGACTGCAACAAGTAACAAAGCATCTTATGTCTTCTTGCGTAATCATTATTTTCTTGTATACACAGTATTTTGATGGATTTTATTATTTTAACATCTATTAACAGGTGCTAACAATAGCTACCTGATCCCAAGCCAAGTACATGTTGAACTGGAGATGATGGACCTGCTAGGCTTTCTCTTTAGTATTATGGCTTATAGTTAAATTCCTCCCATTTCACCCACTCCTATAAATTCAAAAATAACACTTTTAAGACCTATTCTTTACTTACCATATTCTATTGTTACATGACCCACCATGGTGCCTCTTCCAGTGGTGAAGATCAGTGATTTGAAGATGCAGCCTGGCCCACCAACCAGTCTTGGTGCCTCCTCTAATTGCATAAACAACAAAGAAATGGCAGCGTGAGGTCCTCATTAGAATGATGAAGTAATGTATTCCATAAAAACAAATAGCACACTTACATATTAAAATCTTGATGATCAGCATAGATGGCAGATGAAAAAACACCACAGGATTGTACGCAGTCTGATGGATGAAGAAACTGCAAGGCTGAACCTATCCCTCTAGCCGGCATCAGGGAGATAAGATCATGGCAGTTGTCAGAAAGCCCAGCATTCCTCAGTGTCCTGCACAAGCGCAGTCTACCTCGTGACAACCCCTTTGTGTTTGTGTGAAATGAGGGATAATACTGAGGATGGTCTAATAAGTTTAAGAGCTTCATTCTTCCTTTGTCAAAAACCTCTTTTTGGGTTTTTGACAAAGGAGCAATGAACCTCTGAAACGCGTTAGACCGCCTTCATCATTATCCCTCATTTCACACAAACACGAAGGGGTTGCCACGAGGTAGACTGCGCTTGTGCAGGACACTGAGGAATGCTGGGCTTTCTGACAACTGCCATAATCTTATCTCCCTGATGTCGGCTAGAGGGATAGGACAGGTTCAGCCTTGCAGTTTCACACTGTGTACAATCCTGTGGTGTTTTTTCATCTGCCATCTATGCTGATCATCAAGATTTTACTATTTGTTTTATGGAATAAATTACTACATCATTCTAATGAGGATCTCACGCTGCCATTTCTTTATTGTTTAAGCTACTTGGATATTCCCGGATCTTCATCTAGCAAGCTGCAGGACCCTTGTGTGTTGGAATGAACATTTGTCCTCACCATGCTGATACCATAGACCAGTGTTCCCCACCCTGTCCTCAAGGCCCACCAACAGGTCATGTTTTCAGGATTTCCATTATTTTGCACAGGTGATTTGATCAGTTTCACTGCCTTAGTAATTACCACAGCTGATTCATCTGAAGGAAATCCTGAAAACACGACCTGTTGGTGGGCCTTGAGGACTGGGTTGGGGAACACTGCCATAGACTGCTGACTGTTGGGCTGGACCTTGCAGTGTGCTTTACTGGTGTGTGTTTTTTATATCCTCTCATTGCATGGACCCTGTGAAGTGTCCATGTAGGCAGGAAGTGAAATGATCATTTGTCTAGAAAACAGAAGACTTGCGTTATGGCCTGGCACATGGTAGCTAAGAAATCAGAGCTTATCATTTAGGTTTCTTTTGCATGTGTAATCTAAGGGTTAGTTAGTAGAGGGTGGTATCCCAGAGACATATTTTCATTTGAATAAACATCCAAGGTTATGTATAGTGATTAGCCAGTGTCAATAAAAAGAACATAATGCAACATAACTGTTGCTAGAATGCTTCTCTCAAACTGCAAGATTGCCCCCAGTTTCACAACATTCTGTCTTTTAACCAACCATATGCAGCTGAACAGGAGCTTTTTGTCATATACTGTATAAGGTGATCCTCAAACAATAAATACCAGTTTACTGTCATTTTCTAGAATGTCCAGTGGCATTCAGGGTTAGGGATCTAAGCTGAAGAAACAACACAAAACAGCGTTATTAGTTGCATAACTTGATATTTGGAATCTTACAAAGTTGATTACGTGTCTTCTTGCAAACCTGCAAAATCCTTCAAAGACATATTTCTAAAAATCTTTAACTGGATACAGGGGATAGTTAATCATATACCATGACTATTAAGGTCTCGTGCACACTGCTGCCTCTAAGCAGACGTTTAGAGGCATTTGGCCATTTTTTTCAGCTGCCCCTAAACTAATCTAATGTTATCTTATCAGTACATCTACACGGGGTCGTTTACAGTCGTTTCTGGGCAGTTGAGTTTAGAGGCATTTGGAAAGCAAAAAAATGCTTTCAGACGGAAGTTCACAGGCATTTGAAGCGCCAAATGCCTGTAACAGCTTGTAAACGCACCTAAAAGTCTAACTCGCATTTGGCATTGTTTTGTTTACAGGCGTTTGTCATTAAAAAAGAAAACGCTTCTAGACACAAACACGGCAAAACACGGCTAAACGCGGCATGCAATACGTGGCAAAACTGATGTTTTTAGATGTAGGTTTCTAGTTGTCAAGATGAAACGTTCAGGGGAGGTTGAAAAGCATCCTGTGTACATGAAGCCTTAAACAGTTTTTAAACTCTGGATAAAGCCATTCAAGAAAGCTTAGAGTTTACTAATAATACATTTTATGTTTTTTTAAATCTATTTAATTTTTAGCTAATTAAGCGATAAGTGAATTTTTCTGAAAGTCAGGCAAATGAGCAAATTGAAAATGTTTGATTTTGCTTCAATATATGCATGCCGATACAGTATGTCCAGTCTGTAGGAAACCATACAATTCATTAATCGTGATTGGCTGGATTCCTAGATTTGTATTCTCTACAGATTAGATAAATTTACATGTACTGTAAATATTTAGAAGGATTAAGAAGGGAAGAGTCAGCAATTCATCCTGATTAGGTCAACTCTATTTATAACTTAATTATTGTCTCATCCCGTACTAAATTATAGAGAGGGTTTTTCTTGTGGTAGCATATGTGTATACATTGTGCGTTAGCATGAAATAATATATACACAAGAATAGAAAGGATAACCACTAAGTAACCTGTCACAATGAAAACAACTACTCTGTAAAAAAAAAAAGAAGAAAAAATACCTATACACAAAAACTTAGCTTCGACTGGATCCAGAGCAGTGAAGCTGATTCTATTCGGCTCCATTGTGACTGATGTTACTGTGCTAGAATTGGTAAGTAATTGATAAGTCATGGGATGTCAGCTTACAGCTGAACCAGACCACCCCAAATTAATCTAGTTCACCTTCCCCATCCAATCAGGTGATTCTTGTTGGAAGTATCATGCATTTCATTTTTGTAAATACAGCTCAGCTGATCTTAAGCCTAATGCACACGTGCAGAATGCCGGGTGATATTGGCCGATTCAATGAAATCTGGCCGACATTTGGCCCGTGTGTATGGCAGCCAGTCCAACAGAAGCCAATGCTGGAAAACAGCAGCCGGCCGGCCCCTGATCAGCGTTCTCAGCCATTAACCAGAGTGTTCTGGCAGCGGGGGAGACGCTGTACTAACTTTGGATTGTAAGTACAGTGCCTCTGACCTGAACTGTCAGTTTTTTTTGGTTGAACAAAAAAAAACTGATAGTGTGTACTAGGTTTAAGACTCAAATTGTATGAAAATCCACAAACAAAACTGCTATATAATGCAGCTCAAAGTCCTCAGATGTGGTGGCTACATTTGTTTTCTTTTTTTCCTTTATTTTCACCTAAATGGCCTAGAGAGACAGCACTCACACATTGTACTGAATATATGGAGGTGCAGCTTTATCATCCAAGGGCAGACAGCTAGGGCTACAGGACACCTCCCCTCTCCCCTTATTCATAACATAGGGATGGTGTGCTGTAGTCACAGAGAGATCTGGGAACACTGCTAACTGATGAAACTGTAGCAAATGCACATGTTATCAGCTCACCGGATCTCTTGTAGGATCAAAATATATTTTTAGCAGCTATCGAATATTTATAACAAAACACTTTAAATGTAATATTCCACAGACACTAAGAGAGCAAATAAGTGAATTTCATTGTGTGGGTAGTTCTTTCCATCAAGCAGGATTTTTGAATTAAGCAACACAAGTTGTACTGGGAACAGTGTGTCCACTACTTAGATTTATATCTGTAAAATGTGATTACTGACAACACAGCTTTTATTCTTACACTGCATGCCAGGAAATGTTTATTATTGACAGAGCTTTGGTCTAGACTTAAATCTGAGTCTAGCATGCTGAATAGGAGAGTAGAAGCAGCTCACTTCAGCACTTCAGTGTAACTAAACCAATTTACATAATTCTGCATAGCTGCAGAAAAAATGAGAATCACGGTTACTGGACAATAAATGTTGCTTGATAAGAATAAAACAGATCGATTTATACATCCAATCAATAAATCAGGTGGTTTTATATCACAAATTGTAAAACCTTAACCACTTGCTTACTGGGCACTTAAACCCCCCTCCTGCCCAGACCAATTTTCAGTTTTCAGCGATGTCACTCTTTGAATGACAATTGCGCGGTCATGTGATGTTGTACCCAAACACAATTGACGTCCTTTTTTTCCCACAAATAGAGCTTTCTTTTGGTGGTATTTGATCACCTCTGCGGTTTTTATTTTTTGCACTATAAACAAAAAAAGAGTGCCAATTTTGAAAAAAGAACATTTTTTTTTACTTTTTGCTATAATACATATCCAAAAATAAAAAATAAAAAAACACATTTATTCCTCAGTTTAGGCCGACATATATTCTTCTACATATTTTTGGTAAAAAAAATCACAATAAGCGTATTTTGATTGGGTTGCACAAAAGTTATAGCGCCTACAATCTATGCAAATTGGTTTATGGCGTTTTTATTATTTATTTATTTTTTTTTACTGGTAATGGCGGCGATCTGCGATTTTTATTCATTTTTGACACTTTTTTGGGACCGATGACATTTATACAGCCATCAGATCTAAAAATAAACACTGATTACTGTATAAATGTCATTGGCAGGGAAGGGGGTAACACTAAGGGGGCGATCAAGGGGTTAACTGTGTTCCCTGTATGTGTTCTAACTGTGTGGGGGCAGGACTGACAGGGACATAACAGATCTAATTGATCCCAATCATAGAGATCAGTAGATCTGTCATGCTCCCCCTCACAGAGTGTGGAACCACCGTGTTTACATCGGCGGTTCCCCGTTCTGGCTCTCTGTGAAGAGATAGCGGGGCTCCGGTGGACATCGAGGCCGCCTGACCTGCGGGCACGCTCATGGAGTGTGCGGCAGTGTGTGCGCACGCCACCGGCAGCTGTGAAGCGAGCCCTGGAGCTCGGAAAGGGGAGGACGATACAGCGCGGATCTGAAGTGGTGAATTTAGAGCTACCTATAAGAAACGATGGTTAGAAATTCTGACCAAATCAGCCTCCTGAATGATTGTGGCATAAGCATACCAGAACACCACAGTATCTTGAAAGAACATTAGTAGTTGTGTGACAGATATTTGATATCCAGCAATAGCTTATGGAAATAGAATGAGTGCATATGTTTACCAATAGCACCCCTGATCCTTTGCAAAATACTGCTTCTACCTTACTATGGATAAATGTTTGTGCTTAAAGGAACTAGATGGATAATACAATGTCAACATAGATTTACTGAACTTATGAAAGAATGAAGGCTTCCTATTGGATGACTTAGAGCTTGGAAGAACAGATTGGTCATGAATTTGATTCATCTGAATATAATCAGTTATAGCTCTACAAAATTAGTATTACAGTAAAACCTCGGATTGCGAGTAATGCAGTTAACAAGCATTTCACAATACGAGCAGTTTTCTTTTTAAATTCTGACTCGGTTTGCAAGTGCTGTCTCGCATAACGAGCAGAATTTAGCCCTTGTGCATGTAATATCACATGTGGTCAGAGGTGCGGGGGCGCTGTTGAGCTCAGAAATTCTCAGAAATACCTGAAGTGTAAACAGTTCTCGAGCACTCCTGAATGATTCCTACGTCTTAGAGGTTCACCGGCACCACCACTTCTCTGGCCACATGTGGTATTGCATACACCAGGCACCACCCGGACCTATGGCCACATACAGTACTGCATAGACAAGCAGTGCTGTGGAACGAATTGACTGAGTTTCCATTGTTTCCTATGGGGAAACATGCTTTGATATACGAGTGCTTTGGATTACAAGCATTCTCCTGGATCGGATTATGCTCGTAATCCAAGGTTCCACTGTATATCTTCAGGATAGCTTGGAAATTATAGTCTGTAAAGAAATATAGAACCAATGTGGCTTCTTATAGAATAATTGCAGCTACGGTTATTATACTTGCCTGCACAGCAGGGGTAACATTAGCTCTACCGCTAAAGAATAAACAGAGTAATAATTCAGTAACTATGGTAAAAAATAAAGTGACTAAGGCTATTTTTTATCTATGGACTAACTGTAAAAGCATCTCATTCAAGTACCCCAAACTGGCAGACTTTGAGTTAAAAGCAGAACTCTAGGAAAATATTAAAATGGGTTATTTTTTTGGCTCATTTTGGCAGGAGTGAACATAAAAAGCAACCTACTTACCTTATTCTTCTCTCCCGCAAGTTACCCCCTATAACTGGCAGGGACCTTGTTTTGTATTGTAACTTTAGGCGCACACCAGCACCTGTCCTCCATCTATCCATTAAATTGTATGTGCTTCCATTGGTGACAGACTGGTCGGTAAGTTGAGCTTGGAATTCTCTGTTTTTTGTTTGTAGATGCCTTTCCATAGCTCCTTGCTGCAGTGGCCAGTTATAGGTGGTGGACAGTGACCTTGTTTTGTATTGTAACTTTAGGCGCACACCAGCACCGCAGCTGCCATTGGGCCACGGCTGGGTGTCTGGTCCTGTACCTTTAAGGAGGGTTGGGCTCCTCCAGTCACCTGTCCTCCATCTATCCATTAAATTGTATGTGCTTCCACTGTGAAACCTCTTATACAGAGTTAGGTCTGCAGTATACAGGGAGCCTTGACGGGGCCTGCAGCTTACGTATACACTTGCAAATGTGTGTAACCAATCCCCTGCCTTTTAAACGCTACTGTTAGACAGGTGAATTTGTTTGGTGACAGACTGGTCGGTAAGTTGAGCTTGGAATTCTCTGTTTTTTGTTTGTAGATGCCTTTCCATAGCTCCTTGCTGCAGTGGCCAGTTATAGGTGGTGAACAGTGACCTTGTTTTGTATTGTAACTTTAGGCACACACCAGCACCGCAGCTGCCATTGGGCCACGGCTGGGTGTCTGGTGCTGTACCTTTAAGGAGGGTTGGGCTCCTCCAGTCACCTGTCCTCCATCTATCCATTAAATTGTATGTGCTCCTAACTGTATGGAGGCTGGGCTGGCAGAGTCATGACAGATCTAACTGATCCAGGTGACAGGGATCAGTAGATCACTCACTGTCATGCCACCTGACAGAGCGGGGAACCACCATGTTTACATTGGCAGTTCCCCGCTTTTCTTCTGTAGCAGGCAATTGCGGATTGCCAGCGGACATCGAGTCCGCCCGTCCGGCGGCCACACTCAGGGAGCGTGCGGCAGGCAGGAGAGCGTGCCGGCGGTGGCACGCACTCGCCCCCCTAGCTGTGCCTGAGCGAACCGCTGTTTATAAATGGCGATTCATGCTATTGAGCCACACTGCAGCAGTAAAAGTAAGTGAGCCAGTCGGGAACCGTTTAAGGTGAAAAACCCCCTTAAGTTGGAGCTTAAAAACATACACCAGTAACTCATGAAACTTTCCTACAAGCTGGGGAAATTCAATAATGTTATATAATATTATATTCTATAATATATCATGGATGAGCAACTATAAATGTCAGACACAAACATATAGTTTGCATTAGGAATGCAAACAGACAAGAAAAGGTTTTTCTTGAAATTAAAGTGTATTACATGAGAGACAATAAAAACAAATTATGCACAGTGGCTGAATGGCTGAACAGTGGACATGAATGTATTTATTATTATTTTTCTTTATTATTTTGTCAAGTTTTTTGCACTGTATCCCCTCCCATATGCACAAACAGAAAGTTCCTGGTCCCTTTCCACCTCCTCTTTATCAAAAGCTTGTGTTACACAAAGTGCCAGATCTCCACCTGCTATGGTTTTGCCCCTTCACAAGCATGTGGAATGCCATGAGGCAGTAGGAGACAAAGTAAGAATATGAAGAGGAGGAGTGTTGAGGTGCTGGAGGTTAAAGTGATTGTAAAGCTTTGTTTTTTTTTAATAACAAACATGTCATACTTACCTCCTCTGTGCAAGGGTTTTGCACAGAGTGGCCCCAATCCTCCTCTTCTGGCTCCTCCTCGCATCTAGTGTCCCCACAGGAAAGCGCTTCCCTGGGGACACTCGTGGGGGCGCGTGCCCGAGTCCTGCTGCTGCGTCTATTGACACAGACAGCAGGATTCGGAACCGCCCCAGCTCTCGCATCATTGGATTTGGTTGACAGCAGCGGTAGCCAATGGCTGCGCTGCTATCAATATATCCAATCAGGACCCAAGACACAGGCTGGAGCTGGTGTGCTTGTCCCCAGTGCGGGAAAGACTGGGTTCAAGTAAGTAAACGGGGGGCTCTGGGGGCTGCTACACTAAAGGAGGTTTTTCATCTTAATGCATAGAATGCATTAAGGTGAAAAACCCAGAGGGTTTACAACCCCTTTAAGAGGAGCAGAAGTGGCAGACATGTCCTGAATGAGCTCCAATTTCCTCTAACTGAAAGAGTTAACAAAAGCAGACCAGTGGACAGGTACTGACTGCCCCATCATTCAACAGGGTAGTAAGAGCAAAATATGCAGGTGGGCCAGCCAGATTCAACAAAAAGACGACCAAAGCCACTGCAACACAGCCATTACCAGCACCCTGTCATAGTGACACACACAGGCATCAAAGATGGCACTGCAGCAGCAGGTAAGGGGGGTGGCAGCTCTCCATGGAGCCCTTTTTCTTCTTCTCACAGTTAAGCTCAGGTGGGGAAGGATATGCAGGAGCTTAGCTCTTCACAGCCTGAAGGAGAACTGCCAGAAAGTCCAGAGCAGATCCACAACAGCAATCTTTTCTCTGTATCACCAAGGGGCACAATAGACTTTATTTTATCCCCAACATCTCCAGCCTCTTCAAAAATATGGCTGAATTGACTGAAATAGCTTTCAGCCAACCAAGCTCAGAACTAGATGAAGGGTTTTTAAATAATTTTCCCAACGTTTAACAAAATGCAAGGTTTTACAAATCAGTGCTGTAGCTTGTTTCCATTCAGAAGTTGAGTAAGCTTTGCTAAGGTCCCAGGACATCATGTGAGAAATTTTGGTAACGCTTTTATTACATTGTAAATAGAAATAGAATCTAAATATTCCACCTTTCTTTAATGGTCTGGCAGAGTTTGCCATATATCTATGTCAAGGTATAAGTTCCGCAGGGGATGCTTATGAAGAAAGTGACAGATTTGGCAAAAGAGGAAGAGTCTATTATTTGTGCAGTGGAATGGGAAGTCCTAAATATACACTGTTCCCTTTTGAATCCAGGGTAACACTCTCAACGGGATGATAGAAAATATTCAAGTAATTGAGAGAGGAGTATCAATGGGGGTTTGTGTCAGAGGCGTCCTGAAACAAGGAATCCTATGCATGCAGAGTCTCCTGAGCAGAGAGAATTGCAGGAAGATCTATATGTAAACCCAAAAGACTAGCTAATGGTATTGAGGGAAGGTCTCTGTTGCTTAATATGTATGTAACCCATAAACGCTCTGAGCGATTATCAAACCACGTGTGTAGTTGGTCCAAGATTACTGCATTGTGGTATGTTGTAGTACTGGAAATCCTACTTCCCCTCTACTTTTGTGTTTAACTAGCATAGAGAATGGTATTTTAGCCATCTTACCTTGCCATATAAAGCGTCTAATAAGACAATCCATTGTGTGGAAAAAGCTATTCGGGAGCAGTATAGGAATAGTTCTGAAAACGTTTTTAGAAACACTAACATTTTGAAAGCCGCAATATGACCCATCCAGGTCAATTCGTACCTTTCAATGTGTGAGAATTCTAGTTTAATAGTATTAATGAGGTTGAAAAAAATTAGCCTCAAAAGTGTCCGAGGTTGAAGCAGAAAGTTTTATACCTAAATAAGTCAACTTTTGTTTCACTCATCTGCATGGGAATTGTGATTTCAAAGAATTCAGAGTTTTAACAGGAAACCCCACTGGTAAAATAGAGGGTTTAGCTACATTCAATTTATAAAAGGAGACTTTACTAAATTGAGTTAATATGTTCTGTACTGCACACAGGGAAGATGCCAGATTCATAAGGGTCAGAACCACGTTGTCTGCAAAGAGGCCTATTTTGTGCTGATGGTTCACTACGGGAATACCTGTTATGGCAGGATTGGCTCTAATTGCTTCAGCTAAGGGTTCCATGACCAGGGAAAAAATGAAAGGAGACAGAGGGAACCTTGTCTCATGCTATTGGTTATATGAAATGTATCAAAAAGTACATTTGAAGTAAATATATTGATCTAGTAGTAGTATGCAGGCTGGAAATCCCTGGAAACTAAATTTACCCAATGCAGCCTGCAGATACCCCCAATGGATCCTATCAAATGCTTTTACAGCATCTAGGGTAAGAAATACTGCAGGGATTTTGCAAAGTTCAATAAATTGAACTGAATATAATTGATTTAAATGAGGTATTCGATTATTAAAACATCCTATGTTTTGAAATATTTGGCTGTAAAGTCATCTGCTGTAGTGGATTTGTTGTTGGCTATAGGTTTGATACCAATAAGAATTTTGTCACCGGTAATGAGCGAGGTTAATTCACCTAAGGCTTCACTAGATAAAGGTGGAAAAAACTTTTATAAAAGATTCAGTAGGTTGGGGGGTATGGGAGTCATACTGAAGATTGTATAGACCATTATAGTATTTTTGGAAAGCATTCCCTATATGTATAGGATGAAACACTGTAATCTGGGTATTGGGATCAAACATAGAGGACAGTTTAGTTTTAACTTGTCTCCATTTCAATTAATTTGCCAAAAATGTGTCCGCCTTGTTACCCTGAGAATAATGTAAGGCCGGAAACCTTTCTCATAATCTGAAAGTAAAAGTGACTTAAGGGACTGTCTTCAGACCTGTAAGTCAGCTAATTGAGTAAAAGATAACATTTTCTTATGTTTTGACTCAAGTAATTTAATCTTTACTAAGAGAGCAGATATCACCTGCATCTTGCGCCTTTTTACCCAAGAAACCATTTGTATTTAAAGGCCCCTACAAAAGTCCTTATAAGCACACCGGACAGGAAAAATGTTAACATTGGGAGTAGAGTTTGTTTGAAAAAAATCTTCAGTAATATACATCAGAGTATCTCAAAATGGTAGTTTAGTAAAAAAGCAAAACATTGTTACTCCACATATATGTCTCTTCAAGAACTATAGAAATAGGTGTGTGATCCGACCATGGGATTAAATGAATCTTTGCAAAAGAAATCCTAGTTAGCATTGGGATGCCAGAGACAAAGAGGTCTATTCATGTATAGGATTTGTGTGGTGCCGAATAGTAAGTATAATCTTTCTTCGCTGGATAAAGACAATGCCATATATCATGTAAATCCTCATATTCAGGAATGCTTGAAGGTTGCTACGGAAAACAAATTGAGTCTAATGTACTATTGAAAACTGCATTGAAGTCGCCACAGATAAGTAGCAAACACTTATGAATCATTAAAAAATTAAGAAAAGGAATTTGTCCTCTGGGGCATATATGTTTGCAATAGTATATGTAGTATTGTTCAGATCATAAACAAAAATAATAAATGACCCATCAGGATCCATGATGGTAATTTCCCTTTCTTGCCATCTAAAAGGCAAATGCTTAGCTGTTGATGAATTCTCATCTGCTAGCAATAAGCCCCCCTGCTTGGCAAGATGCATCCCTTTTGCTACAGATAACACTGCATAGGAGTATCTATCCCAGGTAACCATCAATTTAGCTGGAAATCCTCATCTATAGGTTAAAATTATTGTTGTGATGTCATTTGGTCAGTGATGCCAGTTGTTTACGAGCCAACATGGTGTGACGTGATAGAACTGATTATAGGATGTTCCCATCATATGGTTCCAGTACAGGGGTCGTTCGTATGGCAACTTGCATCAAAGCTTATTCTAGGTTGTAAAAATAAATCCTGCCGATAACATCACAAGGTATATTATCGGGTAAATGTGGCGGCTTAGTAAGCCTGTGAGCATGATCCACTATTACTTCACGCTCAGGTATGTAAGGCAATAGTGCAGATATTAGCTGCTGTACATATTTACTTAACTCAAAGGGGGGGGGGACTGTCTCTGCTACACCTCTAAATTTGACATTGTTTCTATAAGAGCAGTCTTCAAGATCTGCAGTCTTTATTTTAAAAGCCTTACATTTTTACTCTGCCTCGTTATGGGCATCTACCAAGTAATTGTGTGCCCCTGCAAATTCACCCATTCTGTTTTCTACGTGGTTAACTTGTTCCCCTACTGCATCCACATCAGCTCTAATCTGCGTGACCATATACATCATATCCCCATGTAGGGAGCCCCTTAATGACACAGGTATATCTTTTAGGGTTGTGTCCAGGCTGACCAGCAGTGGGGTAATCATCTATAAATTCTATGAATTCTCTTGTGGTATCACTGGATCTTTCCCCTTTAAACTGCTCACCTGCATATTGATGTGAAGGAGACAGCCTGGAGCTGGACTTTACAGGGCTGTTGAGTGGAGCCCCTTTCTGGGAAGAGTGGTTGCTGCCCCTCAGAGATGGTGATGGCTGCTGAGACCTCGAGTGAAAGCAGTGAAGAGAGCCACTCACTGAAGATGCTGATGACCTGCTGCAGCCAGTGCCATCTTGAGAAATCAAACCGCCAGCCTATCCGAATAATATGGTCAGCTTATATTTCCTTTTCCACATGATGTTCCATTCCTGGAGTGCTCAGGACTCTCAGGGTATAAAACAGGCTCTTCCCCACATAATTGCTAGTCGCTGTACAAGGCTGTGTGCTCTGGGAGCTCCTTCCTTAAGTGGCCATTTTCCCAGCTGCCGGCCCCCATTGTGCTATTGTATTCTGATAGAGGGACTGCCCCCCCCCCCAACCAGAACACACTGATCAGCACTCACGGCCATTTTTTTAAAATGTACTCTTAAGTTGATGTTCCAATCCCACATATGAAATGAGCCACACTCCTGTTGCACCCCTTTATGGGGAGCAACCACGTGGTAGTCACAGTCTCCCTGAATTGCGACATGCCATACACCCTTCTGACATCCCTCTTCCACTAACACCTTGAGTTCTTATAATGACAGGGATGTTGAATGATTGTTTTAGTCAGCTAGATCAATTGTTTATATAAAATATAAAAATCCGCGCTTAGAGCAAATATAAAGTGATGATGCAGCCAGCAGATATTTACAGGTGAGGAAACAAAATGTAAATAGAAAATAACTTCAGCAGCGCATCAATAGCAGTGTTTAGTACAGCACAATAAATCAAATGATTAGTCCACAAAAGTTCTAAGTATAAAAGAATATGATATAGAAGATAGAAGTGCTTGAAAGGTAGATTCCATGTAGTGCTTCACCAGAGACACCCCAAAAATACTGCCTCTTACCGGAACCCACCGACCCCCTATTACGGAGGGTCAGTGTTCGCCTCCAATGAGTCACTGGGATAACCCTCAAGCAGCTGCAAACGGCTCCCAAGATGTCAACAAGCATTCAAATCGCAGTTCTCAGTTAACCATTCCGTTCAGGTATGAAAAGGAAAAAGGAATCCAGTTAAGATCAATACATCCGGCTTCAATACGATCACTTTCCAGCATCTAAAATGGCGGCTGCATCCCCTGTTCCTGGTATGCTGTCTCGTGCGCTATCAGGCTCCACCCAACGTGTTTCGTCATTGAGGTGACGTCGTAAGGGGCGTGGCTACGACATGCAAACATAGACTTATATACTAGGAGGAACGGGAAATGGTGTGCATTCCACCTCAAACCAGAGGCTAACCAGCAGGGCCGGAACTTGAGCATGACTACAACCAAGCCCTGTATAGCTCACAACATTAAAATGTATGCTGCCAAATAGAGCAGTACTTTCATATATACAGTAATAGATTTAAAACCTCTCCAGAGAGCAAAAAATAGTCCAGGCATAAAATCACAAATGGAGTGGGTATTCATACCCATTTAAAACAAGACCAGAAACCAGAGCACAGCCACCCCAAGTGGCTGGAAAGCAGATCGCTAACAATCAGGTCATATAGAAAAACAAAAAAGAAGCAGAAACATATATCATATATAAATACGTTATTGATAGAAGTAATGTATAATAAAATTCAGCAGTGAAAATAAATTGCATGAAAATAAAATAATCAATTGTTTAATCGATCAATGAAGAACAGTGCCTCCAATACAAAAATTATATAAAAAAATTATTCAAGCGGAGTTCCATCCAAAAGTGGAACTTCCGCTGGTCGGATTCCTCCCCCACTCAGGTCTCACATTTGGCACCTTTCGCGGGGGAGGGGGAAAAGGAAACCTGTCTTTAGAATAGAATATATAACCATCTTCCGATATACAAATTTTGAATATAATAAATACAAATAGAAAAGATTAGAATAGAATAGAAAATAATATAATAGAGAATACAAGAATAGAAAAGAATAGAAGTGAAAAAGAATAGAAAAAATAGAATATATATATATATATATATATATATAAAACCATTTTCCGAAATTCAAATTTCAAATAGAATGAATTCAAATTCGAATTTCAATAGAAAAGGTTAGAAAAGAATAGAATATAACATAAGAGAATACAATAAAGTAGAAAAGAATAGAAGAGAAAAACAATAGAAAAAAATATAATAAAATAGAAAGAATATAATGTATAACAGTCTTCCGAAATTCAAATTTAGAATAGAATGAAATCCAATTTTGAACAGACTGAATTTGAATATGAATAGAGAAGATTACAATAGAATAGACAATAATAGAAAAGAATAGAATAGAAAAAAGGAGAATAAAATAGAATAGAAAAACAGTGGAACGGAAGATTAAAACAGTATATATAACCATCTTCCGAAATTCGAATTTCGAATAGAATAAATTCAATTTGGAATTGGAAAAGATTAGAATAGAATAGAAAATAATAGAAATGAATAGAATAGAACATAAGAGAATACACAGATCAGGAACTCACAGCAGAGAGGAGACATTGCTGAATCTGGAGGCAGAGAGAGTTTTCCTCCTGTGAAGTCTGGAGATAATATGACCATCATATTGCCTCCACCTCCATCCCTGATAGATTAGAGAAATAATAATAAGATTCTAGAATTCACCAGAGAAATCATCAAGGGGAGGTTTTGATACCAGAGTCTGGTGACTGCCAGTGTGTTGATGACTGCCGAGTTATATTTTCTGGCCCAATTGACCCTGTAATAAACCTGTTGATGAGGGAAAATGGAGTTACCTATATTCTGAAAGAGCAGGAAGATCGGTTTTGGGTGTGTTGACACCAAGGCTTGTTTGATTTACTGTAGCATAAACCCAGTGAGCCCTCTGCATCCGGTAACCCCCCTACTTACCTTTGGTGGTGGCGTCACAATCTGGTGAATTTTATTTTGGGAAGAGCACATCTGAATTTCTCACTAATGTATTAGTTTGAGCCATCACTATCGGCTTTGTAGCCACAACACAGACTTTTTCCATTTTAAATGTTAATGCTTGCACAATAAATATAGGGGTTACTGCCCTATTCAGGACTATCTTCACTCCACCATATTTGTTATTTTATGCACAAGATTACTGTATGCATGTTTGGATTTATTTATGTACATGGAGCCAGTGGTCATATTGGGGGTTTTATGTATCTCTACTGTCACACACTGTCACACATGTTTAATTCACTTATGTGTTTGCAATGTATTACATTTGCTCAATTTCATGTACCATTGCTCATGTCTCTTGTTTGAGTCCTATGTCTGGGCTCTTTTTTTAACCACTTCAATACTATGCACTTAGAACACTTTACTACCAGACCAATTTTCAGTTTTCAGTGCTGTTGCGGTTTGAATGACAATTGCGCGGCCGTGCACCCAAACAGATTTTTTATAATTTTGTTCCCACAAATAGAGTTTTATTTTGGTGGTATTTGATTACCCCTGCAGTTTTTATTTTTTGCGCTACAAATAAAAAAAGACCGAAAATTTTGAAAAAAAAAATTCTCTATTTCTGTCACAAAACTTTGTAAATAAGTAAATTTTCTCCATCACTGGTGGGCACTGATGAGGCTACACTGATGGGCACTGATGTGGCAGTACTGATTGGCACTGATGAGGCGGCACTGATGAGGTGGCACTGATGATGAGGCACTTATATGCAGCGATGATGAGCACTGTTAGGCGGCACTGATAAGCAGCACTGACGGGTACTGAGAGGTGGCACTGATATACAGCACTGATGGGCACTGATATGTAGCACTGACGGGCACTGCTAAGCGGCACTGATGGGCACTAATAGACAGCACTGATTGGCACTCATAGGCAGCACTGATAGGTGGCACTGATGGGCACTGATAGGTGGGCACGCGTTAACAGTAAGTT
>BLSH010384742.1:110170-129854 GCA_018402905.1 Glandirana rugosa | reverse complement strand
GTATAAATGTCTATTCTGCACAAGGTACAGACAAGTCTTGTGGGATCCATGCCTGGTTCATTTTAATAAACGTTAGCTTGTCCAGGTTGGCTGTGGACAGGCGGCTGCGCTTGTCTGTGATAACGCACCCTGCCACGCTAAACACACGTTCAGACAATACACTGGCTGCAGGGCAGGCCAGCACCTCCAAAACATAAAGAGCAAGCTCAGGCCAGGTGCCCAATTTGGAGACCCAGAAGTTGAATGGGGCAGAACCATTAGTCAGTACATGTAGGCATGTGCGCACATACTGTTCCACCATGTTGCTGAAATGCCGCCTCCTGCTAAGATGTTGCCTATCAGCTGGTGGTGCTGTTTGTTGTGGCGTGCTGCTGACAAAGCTTTTCCACATTTCGGCCATGCTAACCCTGCCTTCTGAGGTGCTGGCGGTGCCACAGCTGCGTTGGTGACTTCTTCCTCCTCCTCTGCCTTTGCCTTGTGCTTCCACTGAGCCCTTGTGTAATTAGGGAATGCCCTCAGCAGCGCGTCTACCAGCGTGCGCTTGTAGTCGTGCATCTTCCGATCACACTCCAGTGAGGGAATTAAGGACGGCACGTTATCCTTGTAACAGGGATCCAGCAGAGTGGCCACCCAGTAATCAGCACAAGTTACAATGTGGGCAACTCGGCTGTCATTGCACAGGCACTGCAGCATGTAGTCACTCATGTGTGCCAGGCTGCCCAGAGGCAAAGACAAGCTGTCCTCTGTGGGAGGTGTATCATCTGTGTCCTCTGTATCCCCCCAGCCACGCTCCAGTAATGCCCATGAGCTGCGTTGGGTGCCACCCTGCTGTGAACAGGGTTCCTCCTCCTCCTCCTCATCATCATTCACATCCTCCAGAACTGTGCCCTGGCTTGAAAATGTTTTACCTGGCCTATGCTGGTGCAGGGACCCACCCTCCGAGCCACTTGTGAATGACTGGCCTGATAACCGTGGAAATGACCCCTCTTCCTCCTCCTCCTGTGCCACATCCTCTTCCATCAGAGGAGACATAGAAGTGGGATAGTAATGCTGAGAACAGCGTCATCGGCACTGGCCATGTTGGTGGGGTACTCGAAACACCGCAATATGATACACCGGTCTCGCATGGAGGCCCACTCGTTGGTGGTGAAGTGGTGCTGTTCCGCAGAGCGACTGACCCATGCAGCTGAAACTCCACTATTGCCTGCTGCTGGCACAGTCTCTCTAGAATGTGCAAGGTGGAGTTCCACCTTGTGGGCACGTCGCATAGGAGGCGGTGAGCGGGAAGGCCAAAGTTCCACTGCAGCGCAGACAGGCGAACAGCAGCAGAGTGAGAACACCGAAAGCGCATACAGATAGCCCGCACTTTCTGCAGCCACTCTGACATATCCGGGTAGTTTTTTAGAAATTTCTGCACCACCAAATTCAGCACATGCGCCAGGCAAGGGATGTGCGTCAAACCGGCTAAGCCCAGAGGTGCTACGAGATTTCGCCCATTATTGCACACCACCAGGCCGGGCTTGAGGCTCAGTGGCAACAACCACTCCATGGTCTGTTGTTCAATGCCCATCCACAGCTCCTGTGCAGTGTGGGGTTTATCCCCCAAACATATCAGTTTTAAAACAGCCTGCTGTCGTTTCCCCCTGGATGTGCTGAAGTTGGTGGTGAAGAAGTTACGCTGACCGGATGAGGAGGTGGTAGAGGAGGAGGAAGCGGAGTAGGAGGCAACAGGAGGCAAAGAGAAATGCACTGCAATCCTCTGTGGCGGAAGGACATGCGCCAAACTGCCATCCGCCTCAGGCCCACCCGCCACTACATTTGCCCAGTGTGCAGTTAGCGAGATATAGCGTCCCTGCCCATGCTTACTGGTCCACGTAACAGTGGTTATGTGGACCTTGCCACAGATGATGTTGCACAGTGCACACTTGTTTGTGCTGGGAAGGGATGTCTCGTCTGGAAAAGTAGTGGCGGCTGGGCACCACGTACTGTGGGACAGCCACCGCCATCAGGTTTTTAAAGCTGTCCGTGTCCACCAGACAAAATGACAGCATTTCAAAGGCCAGGAATTTTGAAATGCTGGCATTCAGGGCTAGGGATCGCAAGTGGGTAGGGGGGTACTTCCTCTTTCTCTCCAGTGTTTTGGAGATGGGCAGCTGTAAGCTTCCATGGGACCGTGTGGAAATGCTTGGGGACAGTGGCGGACATGGTGGTGTTGCTGTCACATCGTCTGTTTGCTGGGTGGCAGGTGATACTGGCACTGTAGAGGTGGAGGAAGAGGCCGAGGCAGCAGCAGAAGAGGAATCAGGAGGAGCCCAAGTCCTTTCTTGGATTTTGAAGTGCTTATTCCACTGCAGCTCGTGCTTTGCATGTAGATGCCTGATCATGCAGGTTGTGCTCAGGTTGAGAACATTTATGCCTCGCTTCAGGCTCTGATTGCACAGCGTGCAAACCACTCGTGTCTTGTCGTCAGTACATTGTCTGAAGAACTGCCATGCCAGGGAACTCCTTTGAGCTGCCTTTGGTGTGCTAGGTACCTGGGTGCGGTGGGTAGTAGCAGGCGTACTGTCTAGGGGACGGTCCCCGGCTTTTGCAACCTGCTTCCTCTTTTGCTGTGCTGGTGCCTCTGTGCGACCACCACCTCTTCCTCCAAACTGCACACGTCACTCGCGTGACCTTCATTCCATGTGGGGCCTAGGACCTCATCATCCTCCACATCATCTTCCACCCACTCTTCACCACTGCCCTCCTTGTCAGTCTGCACACTGTAGAAAGCCGCAGCAGTTGGCACCTGTGTTTTGTCATCATCAGAGACATGCTGCGCTGGTGTTTCCATGTCCTCATCCTGAAACAGAAGTGGTTGGGCATCGGTGCACTCAATGTCTTCCACTTCTGGGGCAGGGCTATGTGGATGGCCCACGGAAAGCACACCAGCAGAGTCATCAAAAAGCATAAGAGACTGCTGCATGACTTGGGGCTCAGACTGCTTGGCTGATTTACAAGGGGCTGAGGTGAAAGACAGATGGCCATGGGGTTCAAGTGCCAACTCTGAGCTTTCAGCAAGGGACCGGGTGTGAGACAATGTGAAGGAACTGGAGGCACTGTCAGCCACCCAATATACTATCGCCTGTACTTGTTCTGGCCTCACCATTCGTTGAGCGGCATTCGGGCCTACCATATAACGTTGAAGGTCTGTCGGCTACTCGCACCTGAGGAACGTGTTTCACTTGTGCGTGTAGCTGGCACAGATCGACCACGTCCTCTCCTTGCAACAGGAGCTTCACCAACACCACCAACACCAGCAGCAACAGCAGCACCATGACCACGTCCCTTATTTGATGCTCTCTTCATTCTGGACGCAAATGTACTATTTAGCACAAATTTATATTATTTTTTAAACCAGCAATGTAGACGCACTTTTTAATTTTGTGCAAGAAATGCACAGCAAGGTGCAAATGTACTATGTAGCACTATTTATTATTCTTTTTTTTTTAAACCAGCAATGTAGACACACTTTTTAATTGTGTGCAAGAAATGCACAGCAAGGTGCAAATGTACTATGTAGCACTATTTTTTTTAAAACCAGCAATGTCGACAAACATTTTAATTTTGTGCAAGAAATGCACAGCAAGGTGCAAATATACTATGTAGCACTATTTATTATTCTTTTTTTTAAACCAGCAATGTAGACGCACTTTTTAATTGTGTGCAAGAAATGCACAGCAAGGTGCAAATGTACTATGTAGCACTATTTTTTTTTTTAAACCAGCAATGTCGACAAACTTTTTAATTTTGTGCAAGAATTACACAGCAAGGTGCAAATGTACTATGTAGCACTATTTATTATTCTTTTTTTTTAAACCAGCAATGTAGATGCACTTTTTAATT
The DNA here is from genome assembly GCA_018402905.1 of Glandirana rugosa. NCBI lineage: Eukaryota > Metazoa > Chordata > Amphibia > Anura > Ranidae > Glandirana > Glandirana rugosa. The sequence continues at coordinate 125,969 of BLSH010384742.1, read as the reverse complement.
TTGTGCAAGAAATGCACAGCAAGGTGCAAATGTACTATGTAGCACTATTTTTTTTTTTTAAACCATCAATGTCGACGCACTATTTAATTTTGTGCAAGAAATGTACATCAAGGTGCAAATGTACTATGTAGCACTATTTATTATTCTTTTTTTTTAAACCAGCAATGTAGACGCACTTTTTATTTTTGTGCAAGAAATGCACTGCTGGCTGCAAATGTAGTGGAAACTATTTTTTTTTTTAAACCAGCAATGTCGACAAACTTTTTAATTTTGTGCAAGAATTACACAGCAAGGTGCAAATGTACTATGTAGCACTATTTATTATTCTTTTTTTTTTAAACCAGCAATGTAGACGCACTTTTTAATTTTGTGCAAGAAATGCACAGCAAGGTGCAAATGTACTATGTAGCACTATTTTTTTTTTTAAACCATCAATGTCGACGCGCTATTTAATTTTGTGCAAGAAATGTACAGCAAGGTGCAAATGTACTATGTAGCACTATTTATTATTCTTTTTTTTTAAACCAGCAATGTAGACGCACTTTTTATTTTTGTGCAAGAAATGCACTGCTGGCTGCAAATGTAGTATTTAGAATATTTTTTTTTAAACCAGCAATGTAGACGCACTTTTTATTTTTGTGCAAGAAATGTACCGCTGGCCGAAAATGTAGTATTTAGAATATTTTTTTTTTCTATACACCTCCAAGACGACCACTGCCTTGCTAAAGAAGCTGAGGGTAAAGGTTATGGATTGGTCAAGCATGTCTCCAGACCCAAACCCTATTGAGCATCTGTGGGGCATCCTCAAATGGAAGGTGGAGGAACGCAAGGGCTCTAACATCCACCAGCTCTGTGATGTCACGGTGGAAGAGGACTCCAGTGGCAACCTGTGAAGCTCTGGTGAACTCCATGCCCAAGAGGGTTAAGGCAGTGCTGGAAAATAATGGTGGCCACACAAAATATTGACATGTTTGCACAATTTGGACATTTTCAGTGTGTGTTGAGTTATTTTGAGGGGACTACAAATTGACACTGTTATACAAGCTGTGCACTCAATACTTTACATTGTAGCAAAGTGTCATTTCTTCAGTGTTGTCACATGAAAAAATATAATAAAATATTTACAAAAATGTGAGTGGTGTACTCACTTTTGTGAGATACTGTATATATATATATATATATACCGTATATATATATATATATATATAAAATTAAATTAAATAATGCATTTTTCCTCATAGACAGCATAACCATTTCTAACTACCTGGCAGACAATAATCTGTGTTTTATGGATTCCATCAGTTATTCTCATGCAGAAAAATAAGTGTCAAAATACATAAAATGAAAATTATAAATTACTGTAAGGATTATTGCAATTAACCTGATAAATAAGCAACAAATATCACCAGAGAATAATACCATATAGTTACCCTCCAAGTGTTGAAATGGCTGCTGACCAGACCCAAAGATGGCTACCGATCACTGGGTGGAGTTTGTCTTCCCCAAAATGGTGATGCTCTCCTGTTGATGGCCAGTGTCTGATTTCCAATGTGTGTTCCTTCTTGATGATGAGGTCCTCCTGACTTTGCTAAATATGGATTGCAAATAATACAACTCATAAAACCGCCCAGAGGGTGTATTTTGCATTATTTACTCTTCCACTTTGGTGGATCTGGTTACTGATCAATTATATGTTTATACAAGTATTAACTTACTTGGTCACCGGATGGAACTCCGGGACTAGAATATCTACCTTCATTTTCAAGGGGAAATCTAAATCTAGTCCTTATATAATACATTAATCTTTTTTTTCTATACAGATTTAATTATGTTATTTTACCTGGGAACATAAAATGTTGCATTGATGGGCAACATTTTAATTTGTTGTATTTACTATTTTAGGTGTAGAAGCATTTGAATGGAAATGTTTAGCTACAGAGATGGCATAATTTCATAATTAAATATTAATGATATACATAAAATGACTACTTGTTACTATAACACATACATGTCAAACAATATTGATAATAAATGCAAACAAACATAACTATGATAATATGAAGGCTGGGTCCTTTTTAAAAAGGATGATATTTTGTCATGGATATACATATAAAGTGTCTTTTTTTAATCTTTTCTGAAATGTCCAAGAAGTATCAAGTTTGTTTTAAGAAATATTGCAATGCATATAATTTTTAGCATCAGGATTACAATCCCCTATAGACATGGTGATAACCATTACTGAATCCATATATATTGTATTTATATATATTGAAAAGTATTTGCATCTTTAAAGTTATCATTCCCAATATAATCCATGAGGTTTGAATTATTCTGTTCTAATAATGAAAAGTAAAACGTGTCTCCCCCTTCAACTCTAAGGCCAGGGTTAAAGTCCCGAGCTATTATCCAGACCTTAAGGGTTACTCGCAATCAGTTGCCCCACCCAACCCCTATACTTCCCCGCCCCTAATTCTGCCCTTAAACATGCCCTTATATCATTTATATATTATTAGATATTAGATATAGATATTATTATCTCATGAAATGACACTGTTAAATGTTTTTTGCAGAATTAAGTTATATAAATAAATATTAACAACAACTTTATCAATGCCCATCAATACACCCACGTCAGTGTCTGTCTATGCAGCCTAGCAGTGCCCATGAATGCAGCCTATCAGTGCCCATCAGGGAAGTCTATCAGTGCCCATCAGTGCAGCTTATCAGTGCCCATCAGTGCCGCCTCATCAGTGCCGCCTCATCAGTGCCCATTAATGCATCCTCATCAATGCGTATTAGTGCAGCCTGATCAGTGCCCAACAATTCAGCCTGATGAGGGCCCATCAATGCAGCCTCCCCAGTGCCCATCAATGCAGCCTCACCAGTGCCCATCAATGCAGCCTGATCAGTGCCCATCAATGCAGCCTCACCAGTGCCCATGAGAGCAGCATCATCAGTGCCCATAATTGCAAATTAATGCAGCCTCACCAGTGCCCATCAGCACAACCTGACCAATGCACGGGGTTCGGAGAGAGGAGAGGAAGAGCCGGCCAGATAATCACACAGAGCAGGGATCGCCCGCTGTGACAGCTTTGATTTGAAATGCCCAGCGCCCACAGTCACACAAAGTCCCGCCTCCTGGATCAGCTCCTATGATAGATGTCCTGGCATTGGACCAGTGTTCTGCCTATCAAAGGAGGCAATCCGGGAGGCGGGACCTTGTGCGACTGTAGCCATCACTTAAACTAAATCAAAGCTGTCACAGCAGGCGATCCCTACACTGTGTGATGATCCAGCTGGCTCTCCTCTTTGTCCCCTCTCTCTTCCCCTGGCCAATCACCGGGAGAATGGCTCCCATTCAACCCTGCATGCCAGCAGTGCTTGCCCCTCCCCCCCCCCAGGCAGCCCCACACTACCCTCAAGATTTTTCCACCTTCCAAATGCGAGCAGGCGAGTGGAAATTTTGAGGGCTGTGTAAGACACTTATAGATTCTAGTGGTCTTTCCCATGTTGACCCTTGATTAACAAGTTCTTACAGAGACTTTCATCTTGAGAACAATGACCATCTGGGCAAACAGACAATGTTTCTTCAACAATACACATTTGAAAGACCTAAAGACCCTTGTAAACATTGACCAGTTTCTCTTTGCTTCCAGGTGTTGTGTGAATACCAGAAACCCTATTGTTCAGAGACTAAAGGGTCCTTGTCTTTAACTAATTTGCCCACAACTTGATTGCAGACCAAACTTTCCATCTTTTGGAAAAGTTAAAGTGGTTGTAACCCTAAAACAAACAAACAAAAAACCAAAAACATGCTCCTGTCACTTTAAGGCACAAGATATAGAGCTGTGCTTTTGCCATGTCAATTGTTCCTTTCTATGTTGTACAATACCTTGATCCTACCTTTTCCTGTGTTCGCCTGTGTGTACTGACCATACTTATTATGGCTGCTGATCCCAGATAGCGTGGTAAAATTATGTACCTCCGTCATCCTGTGTATTCAGCGTATCTGTATATGCCCCTTTCCCCCTCCCTCTCTCCCTGTCATTTCCATAGTCTGTGTGTGAACTGTGAAGCCGATCTCCTCCCCACCCCTCCCCTCTCCTCCTGCCTTGATTGAGTATTCTGCTGCAGCTGCTCCTCCCCTTTGATAAAGTGGTTGTAAAGTAACGCCTATTATATACTTTTATCCTCTGTTTCGGAAACATATTAAGTACAGTGTGTGTATATTTTTAATTATCAGGATAAATAGTTTCTTTGCCAAGTTCTACTGTGTGATAACATGTCCACCCTCTGGTAGCTTGCATACGTCAGAGAGGAATCTTAGCCTCTCCCACTGTACTTCTTAGATAGAGAAGGAGAGCAAAGGGAGGACATGTGATGGCACAGCAGAGCTGGGCAAAGAAGGTATTCACACTGTACTTAATATGTTCCTAAAACAGAGAGGATAAAAGAATATAATAAATGTGACTTTACAACCACTTTAAACATAATTTGCCACTTTCCTTTGACCTATTTTAAATATGGTCTTATAGATCAAAATTATAGAAATGATAAAATATCATGTTTTTAGTCATAGAAACTCTAACAATGACTTGGAGACGATTGGATAGATTCATATCCAACTTGTTCCCTACACACTAGAATCACTGGGGTTGATTTACTAAAACTGGAGTGCAAAATGTAGTGCAGCTGTACATGGTGGCCAATCAGCTTTTAACTTCAGCTTGATCAGTTAAGTGTTTGCAAAAAAAAACCTGGCAGCTGATTGGTTTATACGCAGAGCTGCACCAGGTATTGCACTCTCTAGTTTTAGTAAATCAACCCCAATGAGTCTCTGATGATCTTTTCCGGACTTTGAACTGACCCCCTGGGTGGGCTAGGGGGTCTAATCCCACCTCTGGATTTATCATCTGTTGCTCTCTCCTGATCTTCCTCTCCACCTATTTATCTCTCCTTTCACCTCAACATCAAAAGGTGTCTCCTAACTTTTTTCTGGACGCATGCTTCTGTAGGCTTCAGACCCCTTCGTAGACAGGGAAGGACGTTACCTCTTTCTCAAGAGGTAGCTTGAGGCAAACTGCTTACTTAGGTCAATATTTAGTGTCCAAACCTCAAACAAGTAACATTTTTTTCTATAAATTGCACATCTTCCGTCTGCCTTTCAATTTTCAATCTGGTATCCTGATTTTGGGAGGCAACTTTAACTTGTCTCTCAATCTTCTACTGGATACCTTTTCTGGAGCTTCTTCTCTGCTATACAGGGTGTTGCGCCAAATAAAGCTTCAGCTACATGATATGCTCTTACATGGCACCTGGCATACCCTCCACCCAGAGAGGAAGAGGCAGAGCCACTTGGCAACGTCACCTGGTGGCACCGCCCTCTTGTGATGTCCCCGACTGGTGCATGCTGGGTCAGTGATCTCACAAGGGGTGGTGTCACCAGGGTTCGGCAGTGGCGACATCATCATGAATGACGATGGCTTTACATCCAGGGACACTGTTTCTTTATTTTTAATAAATGAATTGTTAAAAACTGCCTCCTGTTTTTATTTGTTTTTACACTTTTTTGGTGAATTGGTAGGGGTACTATCTACTCCATACTCATTCACATGGGGGCTGGGATTTGGGGGCCCCCTTGTTACCAGGGGCTTCCAGATCTTGGTAAGCCCCCTGCCCACAGACCCCCACAACCACCTGCCAGGGTTGTGGGGATGAGGCCCTTGTCCCCATCAAAATGGGGACAAGGTGCTTTGGGGTGGAAGGGCAGAGCCCCCTTTGACCCAAACCCCCTACCTCCCATGTTGAGGGCATGTGGCCTGGTATGGTTCAGGAAGGGGGGCATTGCATTGATACATTGCTATTGCTATGGTTCAGTTGAATTGGCTCGCTCCAAAGCCACGCTCTCCTCATTGGCTCACTGACTTTGATTGACAGCAGAAGGAGCCAATGGCTCCTGCCGCTTTGTGAGTCAATGAGAGAGAGACCCCGGAGAGCTGCTGCTCTCATGCACATCACTGGATTGAGATGGGGCTCAGATAAGAATAAGGGGGGGGGCTGGGGGGAGCTGCATCCAGAAGATTTTTTACCTTAAAGCAGTAATAAAGTAATTTATTAAAAACAAAAAAGCTGGCTCCCTGGCAGGTTTAAGTCATAGTGTACTAGTATGCACTGTATACTAGCATATTATAAAGTGTAAAAGAACAAGAGAAAGGTGCACTGACCTAGTGCAATACAATTTAAAAGGTTTATTCAAGAGAAATCAAATAAAAATATACTCACAAACAGTGCAATTGAAAAGGCACAACAATGTTAAAAAGCGAACACGACACCTCACGGGACTACTTCAGAACTCCACCTCAGCAGGGAGACCAGGCTGTGTCCATGTGGCCAGGCTGACACATTTCCAGGGCAACCCCTCTTCCTCAGAGCCTACAGACCAACAGGCATACCCCACATATATATATATACCCTCATAGGTATGCTGGATCCTAATAACAATGCCCCTCCCCTCAAGGTGGGGAAAGACACAGTGACCCAATCAGGTTATAGCAGCACACATAAACTAATCCATATGTATATATACACTATAGGCAGTATACTAAAGGCATAGGTTCCACTAACCAAATCCATACATTTTTATGAATATATACACACATAGTATATTGCCCCATCCTCTCCCAATTTAAAAGCCCAGGTTGATTATACCAGTATCGGCAGCATCTCTAATACTGTGTGGCCATACATCAAAGCTGAGTAAACTCTAGGGCCACTTCATATTGATAATGACACTCAGCGGTGTATTAACTGTTACCACACTTGTCACTGATCAGAAGGTGTACAGTCTCCCTGCCGCCTGCAGATCTAAGTTGTTTGTAATGGCTGCATTCAGCATTCCACGTTGGTGTGGAATGCACAGATTGTTGCCAGACCTGGAAGTGCGGGCGGAAATGTGCTCCACTGACGTCACTTTCGGGTCGCAACTCATATCACTCCATCGTTCCTATGGACCAGAATCTTCAAACATACACATCTAAAGGAGAGACTACGTGAAATGGCTGTTACAACAATGGTTGTATGTAAAAAAGGCAGAAAAGCACCCCACCGATTTAGGGTTACATGTGTGTATATCAAATGCATACATACAGTGACAATAACTCACTAAGCTAGGCTAAAACATGAGGAAAACCGTGATCCTAGCCAGACGGTGGGGGATCCCAGACGTAAGCAGGCCTATAAAAGACCTATCCCAGAGACCAAAGACTACTACACATAAACTAACCCATTTCACCAGGAGCACCCCAACAGAGGAAGAAGAAAAACTGGACAGATGGGACCCATAAGAAGAAAAAGATTTTTAAACAAAATTGGAAAGTATTGAAACAGGATCCATTGCTCGCATGTGCGCCTTTCTCTTGTTCTTTTACCCTTTAGTGCCTTTGGATGCCCATGGTCCTGAGGAGGGCTGCAAGACCTCTGAGTGTGGAAAGCTATTCACATCTATTAAGAATTCACTTAGCTACTGTTTGCATCACCTATTGGTCTACGAGACCTGAGCGCAGGAGGATTGTTTTTTGCTACTAGCATATTATGACAGACTTACCTGCAAACTGAGCCCTCAAGCACATGCACATGGGAATCACATTGCTGCTGCTCAGATCACATTACCCGCTGACAGGCAGGGGAATCATCTGATGGAAGAGATCAGGGTCTCTTCTGTCATAAAAAAACCCTTCCTGTCAGCACATTTTAGATAACAAGACTTTACTACTATTTTAATGCATAGAATGCAATAAGGTAAAAAGCCATGAGCCTTTAGTACCACTTTAATCTCAACAAATCAGTTGATGATGCTTGATGACATCATTAACCACATATGGTCATGATCATATGTGGTCAGTGAAGTCACCAGCTACTTTGTTTACAAATAAAAGCTGACAAGAAAAAACTGTAATTCAATCAATAGTTTTTTCTGTAAATTGTTACTCTTGCTTGAGTACATTGTACAGATGTACCATTTTAGTGCATGTTTAAGACACTCTCCAAGCATGTTATTTAATGGAATTGTGTTTTTATTAATGTTTTAATGTTTAATTCACAATAAAAAATTACAAGATTTGGCTCCCATATACTTTAATTGGGTTCAGGCACTATATTTGGGGATTGCAGAAGTTCTCAGTGAATGTCCCACAAAGTGAACTTTGTTCAGTTTGTCTGTCACTAGTCGTGACGTTGCATGGATTGTGCTTGCACATGCAAACGCCCTCTAAATTCTATTGGCAGCCTTGGATTGATAAAATGTGTTTTAGATTTGAACATAGTATGTTAAATATTCAACAGTATTTTTAACTATTGCATCATATTCAGAGTATCCATTTAATATGCACCACATCTGAAATACATGAAAAGAATTTTGAGTAACCTAGACAATAAGCCTGGTGGAAATATGGTCTTGTTTGTAGCAGGCAGTTAATAGATTGGTTAATGGTGTTAATAACCAATGCCTCAGGGAGCAGAGAATCTCACCTGTAATTAAACTGTAAATAATTAAGCCTAAGGGGCAATTAAGCATAACAAGCAATTATATGTGATTGTATAAAACTCTCTTTACAAAGAAACTGCTACATTTCTGGATGTATATCTTTACATTAATCTGAAGTGACCTGAAAACAGATAATGAAGACATAGATACAAAATAAATGATGCCAACAGTGTTAACGAGATAAAAAGAGTTATATATGTATTGACATAATAACATAACTAAAGTTAATAGGGCTCCTAGAATTTTGGGTGATAAAGTAGATACTTATGGACAATTATAGGAAATGAATATTAAATAAGGCCCCAGGAATCAATATGCTACTTAGTACAAATGCTTTCATTAGCAATTTACTCGAAGGCTAATCTGCCAATTACCGAAAGTGTAGTTTTGCTTATAATCTTTTGTATAATGTCTTAATGCTATTAATACATTTATTAAAACTTGTTTTACAAACAGTAATGTCACTTAGTATTTGTTGTGAACATCATATATTTCTATGTTGACTCCTTCAACAGGTATGTTGCATGGGTTAACATGATTGTGTGTGCCATAAAACCAGCTATGGAATGTTTTAGGGTGCGTGATAGAGGTAAATCTCATGAATGTGGTGAAGGGTGTGAAGTGAGGATTTCAGGTTCACAGGGATAGAGAAGAGGGATTTCATGGATTTGGTGGAGGGTGTAGAGTAAAAACCTCAGGCAAGCAGGAAAATAGGAAAATGAATCTCTTTGATATGATGGTTGGTGTGGTATGGGAATTGCAAGTTAACAGGGTAAGAGGAGAGGAATGACATGGAAATCACAGAGGGTGTGGACATGGGCATAGCGTGAAGGGGTGCAGGAGTTTCCATTGCAACACCATATTTAGCTCCAGGGGGCCCATGGCTCTCTGCTCTCATTGAAAAATCCAGCATGTACAACCACAAAAACCTGGAAACAGAATTAAGGTCTGATCTGCCTTGTATCTCCTAGGGCCCCAGCTGATCCAGTCCAGAGATTCTAGTTTGCCTTCTGCCCAGACCACACCCCTCCCTCCTCTCATTGGCTGGAGGAGAGACATCTGAGTTCAGGCTCAGAATTAGCAGCCCGGGACAGGATCTTCTAAAGTAAGAGACATACTGCTGTGCAGGAGAGTTCTCTCATGTGGGAACAGATTATAACAGGCACACTGACACTGCATCTGGCCTGCCAGCACAGACACAACACAGACAGTCAGAAAAGTTTTGCAATGTAAATGATCCTAACACCTCCTGGGGGGCCCCTCCTCCCACCAACCTGAAATGGGGACTGATGTTGAGAGGTGCTCTAATGTGATGCAGGGGGACTCTGGTGTGATGCAGAGGACTCTGATGTGATGCAGGGGGCTTTGATGTGATGGAGGGGACTCTGGTGTAATGCAGGGGGCTCTGATGTGATGCAGGGGGACTCTGATGTGATGCAGGGAGACTCTGATGTGATGGAGGGGGATTTGATGTGATTGTGGGGGCTCTAATGTGATGGAGGGAGCTCTGATGTGATGGGGCACTGATGTGATGAGGAGGGATCTGGTGTGATGGGGAGGGCTCTGATGTGATGGGGAGGGCTCTGATGTGATGGGGGGCTCTGAGTGATGGGGGGGCTCTGATGTAATGGGGGGAGCTCTGATGTGATGTGGGGAGCTCTGATGTGAAAGTGGAGCTCTGATGTGAAATGGGGGCTCTGATGTGAAATGGGGGCTCTGTCCATTCCTCTACTGACTGGCAATATCCACTAAGGTGGGCTAAGTTTAGATTTTTTCAGCGTTATTTGTTTTATTCTTTCTCTAAGTTTTCCCTAATATTAAGTTTGGCCTTGCAGTTTAATTTCTTATATAAGGATGCTGAACCCCCGGAGATCTTTGATCTCTCTCATATTATTCAGGTAGCACTCCACTCCTCAGAGGTTGCCTGCTCTGTATTACACAGTGTCCCTGGGTAAAAGTGCTCGCTGTTGTCACCTTGTGTAGCAAAATCAGGGGCCCGCCAAGGCCCATCCTGGGCACTCTTAATTTCCAGTTTCACCTACACAGAGTGATGGGGCAAGCATTCTGTAAAAGCAGCAGATGGTTATGGGGGGGCCCAGGTCAGCTTTTGCACCGGGGCCCAAAAGCTTCAAGCTACACCTCTGGGTGTGGAGTAGGAATTTCAAGTAAGAAGAAAAAAGGACAAGGAATTTCATAGATGTGGTGAGTGTGTGGAATCAGATGATTCTCATAGCTATTATAGGAAATATAGATTAAGAATCTCAAGTTAGCAGGAAAAGGGAAATGGAATATCATGGAAATAGTTAGGGTGTGGCATAAGAATCTCAAGTGAGCAGAGAAAAATGGAGAGTAATCATATGGTTGTGATAGCACATGATAGGTAGATATGATATGATAGAGAGTGGGGAGAGGAGTCTCTGGATGGCAGAACAAAAGGAAGAAGAAGTTCTGAGATGTATCGGGGGTGTGAAGTAAGAATCTCAGGTGTGCAAGGAAAATGATCAGTAATTGCATCGATGTGGTAGAGGTGTAAAATAAAAGGATTCATGAAAGTGGTAGGGGATGTTGAGAGAGAATAAGCAGAGAAAGAGGAGAGGAATGACAAGAATGTGGTTGGCGTGTTAACCACTTCCTTACTGGGCACTTAAACCCCCCTCCTGCCCGGACCAATTTTCAGTTTTCAGCACTGTCGCTCTTTGAATGACAATTGCGCGGTCGTGCGACGTTGTACCCAAACAAACTTTGCATCCTTTTTTTCCCACAAATAGAGCTTTCTTTTGGTGGTATTTGATCCCCTCTGCGTCATTTCTGATCGCCGCTATAAACAAAAAAAGAGCGACAATTTTGAAAAAAAAACAATATTTTTTAATTTTTGCTATAATAAATGTCCACAAATAAAAAATAAAAAAACAAATTTATTCATCAGTTTTGGCCGATATATATTCTTCTACATATTTTTGGTAAAAAAAAATCGCAATCTGCGTTTATTGATTGGGTTGCGCAAAAGTTATAGCGACTACAAACTATGGACATTGATTTATGGCGTTTTTATTATTATTTTTTTTTTACTGGTAAAGGTGGCAATCTGTGATTTTTATCGGTAGTGCGATATCAGGGTGGACATGTCGGACATTTTTGACACTTTTTTGGGACCAATGACATTTATACAGCGATCAGAATTTAAATGTGCACTGATTACTGTATAAATGTCATTGGCAGTGAAGGGGTTAACCTGCAGGGGCAGTGAAGGGGTTAACTATGTTCCCTGGGTGTGTTCTAACTGTGGGGGGGGGGCGGGGTTGACAGGGGCATGACAGATCTAACTGATCCCAGTGACAGGGATCAGTAGATCTGGCATGCCCCCTCACAGAACAGGGAACCGCCGTGTGAACCCCGTGGGAGCGCGCCCAGCACGAGCCAAATGGGAGGACGTCTATCGACGTCCTCCCGGCATTTTAGAGCTGCGCTGTAGCCGTCATTCGGATATGGCGCGGATGGGAGGAGGTTAAAGTGTTTGTAACTCTAAAAAAAATAAAATAATGGATCCTGTTGTCTTAAAGCATGCATAACAGCACAGTGTGTGTGTAATTTTGCCCCTTGTATAATCTAAAATACCTGGCTTATTGTAGTTCTGACCTCCCTCCTCTGTAAACTGATTATGGTTTATCAAGGCTGCTGAGCCCTGACACAATGGTCACTTTACTTGCCTCCGTCATCCGCTGTCTCTCCTCTGTCCTCTCCTCCCCCCCTTCCCTGCCTGTCAGCTAGTGATAGTGCCTCTCTGCTCCTCACCCCAACCACTTTAAGTGAGGATTTCAGGTCAGCAGGAAAAGGAAAAAGGATTGTAATGAGAATGTTAAGTGGGAACCTCAGGTTAGCAGGGAAAAAAGAGGAAACACATGAATGTGGTTGGGATGTGAGGTAAGCATTTCAGGTGAGCAGGAAAAAGGGAAGAACTGTTTACTGGGGACCCACACAGTTCTGAATACATAATCTGACTTAGCTAGGATACAAATAAGAGATAAACAGACTTAAGATAGTACTAAAGTCTATGTTATACTCACCTCCTCTGTGCAGTGGTTTTACACAGAGCAGCCCCGATCCTCCTCTTCTTGGGTCCTTCATCGGCACTCCTGGCCCCTCCCTTCTGTTGATTGCCCCCACAGCAAGCAGCTTGCTACGGGGCACCCGAGCCAAGCGGCAGCTACGTGTGTCCATTCATACACAGAGTCTCAGTTTGGCCCCGCCCCCTTTCTCTCCTCATTGGCTAACTGACTTTGATTGACAGCAGCGGGAGCCAATGGCGCCACTGCTGTGTCTCAGCCAATCAGGAGGGAGAGTCCCGGATGGCTGAGGCACTCATGCACATTGCTGGAACAAGATGGGACTTAGGTAAGTATTAGAAGGGCTGAGGGGGGCTGCTGCACACAGAAGGCTTTTTTTAAAGCAATACACCAAAAAAATTGTACTGTATGCATAGAAGCTTTTATATCTATAAGGATCAAGATGTTGGACTTTTGAGGCACCAAAACACTGTTAAAATAAAAATCATATTTTTTATATAAAATTATAACATTTGGATTATTAGCGTTCATATGTTCACTGACAAACACATATTAGTACTGTACAGTATACCTTGTTTTCCCCGCTTGTCAATTAGTATTATCACTGTATATTACAAAATAAGTAACAACCTATCGGTTATAAAAGTGGTTATTTAATCCCATTGGGTTATTGAGACAAAACTACTGTATATGCGTTTCACAAGTAATGCACAGCCTGCTTCATCAGGGGAGCATTAGGTATATCAAAGATTTGTTTCAAAATAATCAAGGTAAGGTTAAGGTAAGTATTAATATTTCACAGCCTACTTCATCATATATTACATTTATATTGAATTCCAGTTAACATACATACATACAAAAATTACCTGCATTGTATAAATGCCCCACATACTGTATCAGACCTTAAACTTCCCTGTGTATAAGGTTGGATGCAAATGTACCATGAGTTCAGCCTGAAGCCCCAAGATAAGAAAAGAGAGCCATCCTACTTAGTGTAGTCAGTGTAAGCCATTAGCATACATAATTAGCCCAATAGAACTTTATTGCAAATAGATAGGGTAAAAAGAAACGCACAGCTTCCACTTTACTTCAACAGTGCTACCCTATTTACTTGATGTTTATATCTGTCTTCTCTTATAAAGTTGCTACTGGTCCTTGCTTAAAGTGTTATTAAACCCTCATTTTTTTTACATTAAAATAGCAAACATACTTACCTGCTCTGTGCAGTGGTTTTGCACAGAGAAGCCTGGATCCTTTGATTTGCCTAAAGACTAATTACTATGAAAACAGTTGTGGGTATATTTACGCTTTAACTACTTCAGCCCCGGAAGGATTTCGCACTTTAGGACCAGATCGCTTTTTGCGATTCGGCACTGCGTCGCTTTAACTGACAATTGCGCGGTCGTGTGGCGTTGTACCCAAACAAAATTTGCGTCCTTTTTTTCCCACAAATAGAGCTTTCTTTTGGTGGTATTTGATGACCTCTGCGTCATTTCTGATCGCCGCTATAAACAAAAGAAGAGCGGTAATTTTGCAAAAAAACCCCAAATTTCTTACTTTTTTGCTAAAATACAATAAAAATCAAAAAAAATATATAAAAAAACTTTTTTTTTCCATCGGTTTTGGCCGATTTATATTCTTCCTCATATTTTTGGTAAAAAAATTTGCAATCAGCGTTTATTGATTGGTTTGCGCAAAAGTTGTCGCGTTTACAGATGATGAGAATTAATTTCTGGGGTTTTTATTTTTTTTTATTTTTTACTAATAATGGCGGTGATCTACGATTTTTAGCGGTACTGCAATATTGCAGCGGACATGTCGGACCATTTTGACACTTTTTTGGAACCATTGGCATCTATACATCGATCAGTGCTATAAAAATGCACTGATTACTGTGTAAATGTCATTGGCAGTGAAGGGGTTAACCTCCTGGGGGTGCTCTAAGGGTTAATTGTGTTCCCTGGGTCGTGTTCTAACTGTGTGTGGGCTGCCCTGGCTGGGGGAAGGAGGTGATCACGACTTCCATATAGAGGAAGCCTGTGATCACTGCCCTTCCCCCTCTAACAGAACGGAGATCCATGTTTACTTACACGGACCTCCGTTCTTTCACTGCGGGGGGGGGGCATCGCGGGTAGCCAGCGGCGATTGAGTCCGCCCTACCCGCTCAAGGGCCCCCCCCCGAATGACAGCGGTTTGCGATATCAAGCCACTTTGTCACCGTCAGACGCCGGTCGGCAGTTGGCAAGTGGTTAAGCACTTCCTGCCTGGCCTATTGAAAAAATTTGGGAGGGTGCTCTACTATTCCAGGTGGACATTACATGACATCCTCCCAGTTGCGCGCTTCACACGCACCCCCTAGGGCACGCAGTGGCATGATATGAATTGAGCGATCAGTACCAGGCCTCTGTGATAGGCCAAGGTACCATGTGATCGCTGTGACCAATCACAGCAACCACATGCTCACCAAGTAAATAATTGTCATGAATGGCCATTCATTATTTACTATTGTGATGCTGTGATTGGTCACACTGATCACATGGTGTACAGAGCCAATCACAGTACCCTGTACCATGTGATAGCTGTGGCCAATCACAGCATCTCAATAGTAAACAAGAGTAAAACAAGAGTCATGAATGAAAGCCATTCATGGCAGTTAAAAAGATTGCTATTACAGTGATCATCACTGTAACAAGTAATCACAGTGTAAATTTTTTTTTAAAAATCCCAATCACCTTTTCACAGTAGTGCAGGGTCACTATGGTGACACTGCACAACTGTTAGAAGAAGACTGTTCTGAAGGGGTTAATTGCATTTGATTGTTTCCTCTAGTTGCTGAGAAACAGCTCTATTTAAACTTCCTGTTTCCTGTCAGCAAGTGCTGTCCGTAAGTCTTGTCAGAAGAAGATTGTCAACACGTCACAGTGGTATCACTGGGACGTGATGACACTTTTCCACTAACCCTAAAAATTTTTTTTTAAATGTGACACTAATGAACAATGTCACTACTAGTGACATTATCGTTAGAAAAATTGACGGTACTTACCGAAAGTAAGTACTGAGAACAAAATGAGAACAAATGATAACTCTACGACACTAACCGGTGTCGATAGTGTACCATGTCCCATGACACTAACCGAGACATGTGGTACACTAGTCACACTGGTTAGTGTCGTAGTGTTATCATTTATTACTT
>BLSH010384742.1:61116-72285 GCA_018402905.1 Glandirana rugosa | reverse complement strand
AAGTGAACTTATTCTTTTTTTGAGGCCTCCTCAACCTCCTACTCCACATCCACCTCCTCCTCCATTTTTTTTTATGTGATTTTAAGTTATTTCCCCATCCACATTTGTTTGCAGGGCACTTGTCCTACTCTTACCCCCATTTTGCTTCATTTTGCAGCCCTCCGGCCCTTTCCAGGACTTTTTTAGAGCCATTTTAGTGCCCAAAGGTTCGGGTCACCATTGACTTCAATGGGGTTCGGGCTTTGGGGTCAAGTTCGGGGCCGAACTCTAATTTCTTCACGAGGTTCGGCCGAACCCGCTGAACCTGAACATCCAGGTTTCCGCTCAACTTTAGCTGTTAGTGAACTTAAATATGAAATTTATCATTAATAGCCATATTTTCAAGAAAATTCCAATACCTATAATTGAATAGGTATTTATTATTATTTCAAATGTTCTTTCTTATTTCCGAATTTCGGAAATAAGGAAGATAATTTTTTCCGAATTTCGGAAATAAGGAAGATCGTTTGAAATAATACGTTCCGAATAAGTTTCCGAATTTTGGAAATAAGGAAGATCATTTGAAATAATAAGTTATTAATGTATTATTTTAACTTATTATAAATTATAATAAGTTATTATTATTTCAAATGTTCTTTCTTATTTCCGAATTTTGGAAATTCAAAATAATAAGTTATACATGTATTATTTTAACTCAGTATAAATTATAATAAGCTATTATTATTTCAAATGTTCTTCCTTATTTCCAACTTTTGCAGTTTGTGACTGTACATATGCATACTGTATGTATGTATGGGTGTATACTGGGTGTGTATATACTGTGTGTGTATTGTATGTATATTGTATGTATACTGTGTGTATACATGCAATATACATACAATATACACACAGAATATACACACCCAGTATACACACACACATACCTACATACATACATACAGCATGCCTATATACAGTCACACACTGCATAAGTCGGAAATAAGGAAGAACATTTGAAATAATAATAGCTTATTATAATTTATAATAAGTTAAAATAATCAATCAATAACTTATTATTTCAAATGTTCTTCCTTATTTCCGAAATTCGGAAATAATAAAGAACATTTGAAATAATAATAGCGTATTATAATTTATAGTAAGTTAAATTAATAAATTAATAACTTATTATTAAATAACTTATTATTTCAAATGTTCTTCCTTATTTCTGAAACTAAGAAATAAGAAAGAACATTTGAAATAATAATAAATAATATTAAATTATAGGTATTGGAATTTCCTTGAAAGTTTGACTGTTAGTGAACTTAAATATGAAATGTATCCTTAATAGCCATATTTTCAAGAAAATTCCAATACCTATAATTTAATAGTTATTTATTATTATTTCAAATGCTCTTTCTTATTTCCGAATTTTGGAAATACGGAAGATCATTTGAGATAATAAGTTATTAATGTATTATTTTAACTTATTATAAATTATAATAAGCTATTATTATTTCAAATGTTCTTTCTTATTTCCGAATTTCGGAAATTCGGAATTAAGGAAGAACATTTGAAATAATAAGTTATTCATTTATTATTTTAACTTATTATAAATTATAATAAGCTATTATTATTTCAAATATTCTTTCTTATTTCCGACTTTTGCAGTGTGTGACTGTACATATGCATACCGTATGTATGTGTGTGTGTATACTGGGTGTGTATATACTGTGTGTATATTGTATGTATATTGTATGTATACTGTGTGTATACATACAATATACACACAGTATATCCACACCTAGTATACACATGCACACACATCCCTACATACATACATACAGTATGCATATATACAGTCACACACTGCAAAAGTCAGAAATAAGGAAGAACATTTGAAATAATAATAGCTTATTATAATTTATAATAAGTTAAAATAATAAATCAATAACTTATTATTTCCGAATTTCGGAAATTCAGAAATAAGGAAGTACATTTGAAATAATAAGTTATAAATGTATTATTTTAACTCAACATAAGGAGAAATAGTCCAAGGAAGCCCAATCCGGGGTTCTGTGGACTTTGAAGGTGCCCAAAATTATCAAACCAAACACACATATAGAGATAAAAAACATCCAGATTCGTTTATTGTTTAATACATATAGCAATTTTATATATAAAAATAAAATCCATATAAAAAATTCATACAGTGGCTGCAATTGGATGAAAGAGTCCTACATTATGTCAGCTAAACCCCGCTCAACATGTTTCACCCGTAAGGGCTTCCTCAGGAGACTTTTGTGGGTCTGACTATAGGTAAGAGAAAGAACATTTAGATGATGCAATATGTACACATATATATAAATGCAATACAATACAATCAATCGTAGATCAGAAAGAAAAAGTTTATTTTCAATCGAAATACAATCTAAATACATTTAAACATACATTAGGGTGATAGCAAACTGTAATCATGATGTATCCCCTCTGTACCAACCTTTGAGATATAATTTATTAATAAGAACCAAAATAAATCTTACCACTAGTTCAAAGAAGGCTATCAAGAGTGGAGCGTCTGTGAACCAGGGACAAAAAGAGCCACTTGACCAGCTGCCCGCGAAAATGGAGCCATAGAATCACAGGAATAAATGTAAAAGAGCCTGCATCCTATTAGAAGCAAAAATAGGACACAACATAAACAAATTTATCATAAAGTGGTATATATCTATATATTTTATATATATATATATTTTTTATTGCTTATGACTCAATAATCTCTACTTACTGCAAAAGAGATATAGTTGTTGAAAAGGGCCAGCTCATTTGTAACTTCCTGGAAAATATACCCCCAGGGCAAGGTAAAGACCATTTCTATATAACTGTAGGATCCCTCTTACAACACAAGGCACATGGGATGGAAAATAGGGCCCAAAATGGGAGAAAAAAACACCTCTTGTAAGGAAGTAATATCCGAAATGAGGGCCCTACTAAGTGCCGATCAGCAGTGGTGATCGAAGAGCATCCATAAAATCTGCTGAAAAAATAAAATAAAGAAAAATCACATATAAAGCATTGCCTCATCCCTAAAAACAAGCACCCATGTATGAGGGAGATGCCAAAAGCAATCTCAAACTCCTCTCCAAGGCGTGCCCGGCAGGGGAAAAGGAAAGCATAAGGGATCCATAGGTGCCTTAGCCAAGGCTTACCATGTGTTACCAAGCTTGATCCTGCGATAATTGCTGGAGAGGGAGACGAGAACGCACGCCTGTCTCTCTCCCACAGATCCTCCACCAGACTAAGGCGGCCGACAGCGCCGATTTATCCTGGTTCCGTCCCACCAGCGTCTGACGTCACTGGCGGGACGCGGACATAGAGGATCCCACGACATCTGCTCAACACGGTCAAATTACCGGAAATGACGCTGCATGGGACACCCCGTGTGGGGGAGGAGTGGCCAGCACAGCGCCGCAGACCAGGAATCTGGGGAACCATGGAAACCACAGGGAAGGCAGCCACAGTGAATGCTGAAATCCCTGCGGACCCAAGAGCTCCACCAAAGACCGAGGGGCGGGACGACACAGATCCAATAACGGGCTGTAGAGGAGTCCAGCGTTGGCCAAACCGGAAACCCTACAAGTGCCCACAATGTCCGTATGGCCCATAGAGTGCTGGCAAGTGGGTCTGTGGCTCTCAATTGAATACCAATTGAAACAAACTAACAATATATCTTACAATAAGAGATATTTTGCCCAAAAAGTTATTTGTTGCAGTTAGGGATACTATGCCCCAAAAATTAGACAGGGGGATGTGTGCAAAAAAAAGATACATAATCAAAAAACCAACAATGATAATTATATACATAACAATAATAAACCAATGTCACAATCATAATAGTGGAAAAATATAATAGAAAAATAATATATCACAATCATAAAAGAAGGAAAAAAAAAGGGAAAAAACAAAATATATATGTAATTTCCTATAAAAAAGGCTTAAAGGATAAGGAATCATTTAACCCTGGATGACGCAGGGCCGCCAGATTTTGAATCCAACGGGTCTCCCTTAGGAGTAATGACTTGTCATGGCCCCCCCCCCTCTTTCATGGGGGGGTAGGTATTCAAGGGCAAAAAAGCGCATCATGGTGCAATCGAAGCGGTGGAATAAACCCATATGGCGACTGATAGGGGTCTCCATCCGCTTCTTTGCCACTAGGGATACATGATCCCTTATACGATCAAAAAAGGGTCTTTTGGTCTTTCCAATGTAAAAGTCCCCACAATCACAAAACATAATATATATAATGCCTATCAATTGGCTGAAACTGGGTTTATATATTCAACTGTTGGGTAGAACAATGGTAGTGGACCCAAAGATGTATCTACAAAAATTACATGAGTTGCATGGGAAAGTACCCCATCTGGCCTTGGTTTTCCCCATACCTGACTGAAAATAACGTACTAATTTATCTCTCAGGTAATTTCGGGATAGGCTTTAAGATGCTTTGAGACCGAACTGTCTGACATTAATAGATACCAGTATTTTTCTAAAATATGTCTGATTTGTTTATGTTGACCCGAAAATCTGGTAACAATTCTAACCGCCTCATCTGATTCCGATTTTTTTTTTTTTTGGGCAAAGTAGTTGTTCCCTACTGTGGGTCTTTGCTTTTGTATATGCACGTTTTAAGCAATTCCTACTATATCCCCTCTGTAGCAATCGTTGTTGCAAATCTTTGGCTTCCCTTTCAAAATCTTCCTCTCTGCTACAGTTCCTCATGAGTCTGAGATACTGGCCATAGGGGATGTTTCTAACCAAGGCGGTGGGATGGGAGCTAGTAGCATGCAGTAGAGTGTTACCACTCAATGGTTTTCGATACAAAGTGGAGCCAACTGTCCCATCCTCCTGCACAGACACACTTATGTCCAAGAAGTTCAGGGATTGCTGGTGGCATTCCATGGTGAATTTGAGATTAAAGGTGCCTGTCCAGATAACAAAAATATCATTTATATACCTACGCCATATCAAAACTTTTGCGAAAAGATCTTGTAGATCTTCTCTATAGAATATATTACGCTCCCACCCCCCCAGGTACAGGTTCACTTATGACTGGGCACATTTGGTCCCCATCGCCTCACCCTGCACCTGGAGGTAGTGGGAGCCGCCAAACATGAAAATATTATTTTCCAAAATGAAAGATAGTAGGTCTAGAATGAAAAGATTATATGGCCAAGAGGTATCCTGTCGTTCAGAGAGAAAGGATCCCACTATTTTGATGCCCTGATCATGGGGAATGGAATTGTATAGAGCCTCCACATCTATATTTACAAGCCAAGACTTCTGGGGGATCTGTATTATTTTAACTCATTATAAATAGTAATAATAAGCTATTATTATTTCAAATGTTCTTCCTTATTTCCGAATTTCCAAATTCCAGAAATTCAGAAATAAGGAAGAACATTTTAAATAATAAGTTATTAATCTATTACTTTAACTTATTATAAATAATAATAAGCTATTATTATTTCAAATTCCTTATTTCCAACGTTTGCAGTGTGTGAGTATGCGTACTCACTAATATATGTACTCAGTAATATGCGTACTGTATGCATGCATGTATGAGTGTGTGTATACTGGGTGTGCATATACTGTGTGTATATTGTATGTATATTGTATGTATACTGTATATACACACCCAGTATACACACACATACATACATACAGTATGCATATATACAGTCAAACACTGTAAAAGTCGTAACTAAGGAAGAAAAATTGAAATAATAATAGCTTGTTATAATTTATAATAAGTTAAAATAATAAATTAATAACTTATTATTTCAAATGTTCTTCCTTATTTCCTAATTTCCGAAATTCGGAAATAAGAAAGAACATTTGAAATAATAATAAATAACTATTAAATTATAGGTATTGGAATCTTCTTGAAAGTATGGCTATTAGTGATAAATTTCATAGTTATTAGTTAGTTATTATTTCAAATATTCTTAGTTATTTTCGGATTTCCGAATTTCTGAATTTCGGATTTCCGAATTACCGCAATTACCGCAATTGCCGAATTAACGCGATTCGGAAAAAAATAAAGATCGGAAAAATTCAGAAATTGAAAATTCAGAATTCGAAAATTTGCGAATTTTCGGATTTCCAAATTTCTGAATTTTGGATTTCCAAATTACCGCAATTGCCGAATTACCATGATTCGGAAAAACTAAAATTCAGAAAAATTCGGAAATTGTAAATTTGGAATTCGGAATTTGTCTGAATTGACAAATTTTGCAAAATTCGGTAAAAACAAAATTCGGAACGAAACAAATTTCACACGCCTACTTTGAATAGGCTCTTGGTAAAATGCTAAGATGTCACTAGAAAAATGTGCTAATGCTAGCAGTTTTTTTCTAATGGCTAACCTCAAGAATGGAAAACCATCAAGCGAGGCAATAATAATTTAAACTAAGATGTTATTCAAAGTCCTGAGAACAATCCTATTGGATCCTGTGTCAAGATCTGAAGTAGGGCATTAATAAAAGGCATCTTAAAAAATATGCATGCAACTAAAATAGGATTCTAGCTCCTGCACAGATTTTATCATCAGCTACAGAAAGTATTTGGTTGAGTTCATTGTAGATACAAAATTCAATACTTCACATACTTTTCTGTCAATAACCTTGCTATGTGAAGGTGACCTGCCATTAAATGTGACCCTTCACTTGAATCAATAGGGCACAGGTTACCAATCTGTAATATTAATTTGAGCATAAAGTACCTATATCTGTCATGATCTAGAATCTACATGATCCAAAACCAAGGTAGTGTACATATTTCTAGCTTAAAGGAACATTATGGGTGTGCAGAGATCCCAACATTTATATAGATTCAAAAACCTTTTTTATCAAATGGATGTAAAGAGTAATTCCAGCAACATTTTGATTTTTTTATTGCTGTCCAATGTTGGGGATATTGGCTGTGGACAATGATCGATGTCACAGTAGCAGGATGTGAAAGGTCTCTCCCCAATGGCGTGGTGCTTGCCAAGGCCATAGTAATGTAATGTAAGGCTAATTTTGCCACTATGAATAAAGTGCTTCATACATCTCAGACAGCATTGGCATGGCTTTGAGGTGACCAGTCTACCATAGCACAAGGAACCGGCTGAGGACATTGATCTCCATTGCAGTGGGGAAAATTGCAAAAGGAACCCTAGAGAATTTTGAATATGTGAGGCTAGAGCTGCATTATATTGTATTTTTATCTGTGGATGGAATTAGGATTCAAAGTAGGTGTATCCAAGTGTTTGACCTTCCTGGGTCACATTGAAAGAAGAGGAATTGTCTTGGACCACAGATAAAATACACTAAAAATAAGGACAGCTGTTGAGGACAAAAGGTCGGGCAGAGCACAAGTTAACGATGACTGATATAGATAATGTAAGTAATATAACTTAATTTTTGGAATATTTTTTATTATGTAGCCTGAGCTATGAAATCTGGGTCAGGGTTATTAAAATTCAGAGCTGGATGACTCATCCTGGCAGCTCTCTGGTGCCTCCCTCTGGTCTAGAAGGTTGGAGATTCTTCCAGAACTAGAGGGTGGGGGTTAGGAGGGGCTGCCTTGAATATTTTAGGAGCCTTGGCCAATCCTCAGAGGTAGGTAGCTAAGACCACTACATAAATAGACATGGGCCATGCCAGCAGGGGCAGTCGGGTGGAAGATGGAGATACAGTGTTGAGGAAGCTGTTGGTGGCCCTCAGGGGTGCCCCCTAGTCTAAGGGGGATTCCTGCCTTGGGTCAGGGCTCGGGTGCTAGAAGGATCCTTCTGAAACACACAGGAGGAGGCTTTTCTGGAGGCACGGAAGCAAGAAAGGATAGAGTGAGTAGCAACACTGTTGGCGACTAACAAGGGGGAGGGCTGCCACGTGTAGCCAGTCTCCATGAAGAGAGTGGATTGCTTAAGTCTTCCTCTTTCCCTGAGAGATCTCCTGAGAGTCAGCCATGTGGGCTGTTGAAGAGCCCGCTGGGTGGACTGGTGAAGAGTCAGTCAGATGGACTGGTGTGCAGAGTTAGTCTGGTGGGCAGTGAAAGGGGCAGCTGAAGCCAGGCAGGTTGGCAGTGCCTGAAAGGTGGTACTGGGATCAGTGAAGTTACAAGCTGTTTCACTACATTACACTACACTACACAAAACAATGGGCTATGAGTTCCTGCCTTAAACGACTATTGCTAAATCTGACTGGGAGCCTGTCAGATCATTCAAGTGATTCAGCTGAAGCAAGCAAGTGTGTGCAGGAGGAGAGTAATGGAGACTGTATATAGATGTATGTAGTACAATTTTTGATGAAAGTTTTGCTGAAGTCAAGTGGGCATCCCATAACCTCCCATCCATATCCGAGTTATTAACCCTCAATAAATAACAAAAACAAAGCCACGGATTGTTCTCTGACTCTGTGTGCTTGTGAAACTTTGGTGTGCCTGGCTGTGCAGGAGTGGGGGATCCAAGTTCATCAGCAACATAAAACTAGTGTGATTTTTTTCACTGTTTTTGATAAAATAACACTTCAATATCCGGTTCAATGGATGTAGTAGCAATTCTCAATGAATTTTCAGGTTCTCATCAGATATTTTGGTTCTAATTTTGCCCCTCATGTGCTTCATCCTTGAAAATACTCCTGTCCAGGATGCCCCTGTGGTTTGCATGGGGGTCCTGTCCACTCCTGAGTTCCAGGCCCAAGGTCACCCCCCAGACTAAGGGGCTCCCTCAAAGGCCCCAACAGCCTAGCACTCCATCTCCCAGTTCTTCCACATGAACTCTCCTCCCCAGTTGAGCTGACCCTGGGTATTTGAGGAGGCCTGCCCTCTGCCAATCCAGGTTGAGGATTGGAGTGAGGTAGCAGTGATACACTGAACAGGTGGATGTGGGCAAGGCTCAACATGTCCCTCTTAAGTTACAGAGAAGATGTACATGGGGACCTGAGAGTTGACTGGAGAACAGTTACAGTGTAGATGTACATGGTGTACATTTATCTATAAAAGTAGATGCCCACCTTAAGGTCCAGTATTCACCCATGGTAGCCTCAGCCTTGTCCCGGGGCATCCTGTTACAGGTGCCTAGCATAGCCCAGAAGAACCCACTCTGGGATATGTCTCTCATGTGACTCTTGCTTGGAGCCCAATGAGGAGGGAAACATGGAGGATGTGACAACCACCCAGTGACAATGCCCTTACAATTATGTGGCCCATGGGCCGCAGTTTGGATAGGCTTGCTTTAAAGAGATCCGATCACATTTTATTTAGTGATAAAGGATGGCATTGGTGGTGCACAAGAATTTGTAATCCAAGCACATACCTCACCATTTAGCACTGTTCATTGTAGAGAGCTAGCCCCCCTTAGAGCCGGTTCACACTGCCGCGACTTGTCAGGCATCTTGAGTCGCCTGAAAGTCGTGCTCCATGCAGTACTATTGAACTGTTCTAATAGGAGCGGCTCAAGAAAAATGTTCCTGTACTACTTTGGGGGTGACTTCTATTACAGGAGTCGTGCTGTGCGGGGTGGTTGGGAAACTGACACTTCCAGGAAAGCTGATCTTCCTGGTCCACCATAGCTCACACTGGTTTCTCCTGCTGACCCCATTGCTTCTGCTGTATCATGTAATGACATCCAGATGCCTGAATTAAAATGTTATAATGTGACAGGGTCTCTTTAAGGTAAGTGTTTCAAAAATGCTTAGGGTAAGAGGTTTAAGGATAGGGCTTTGCTCTCTGTGTGTGAAACTACCAATGTCCATCTTCCTGAAAGCTAATGTGTCAATTTGCCACTTTCATTTTTGTGCATTGAACAATCTCTCCCTCCTTCCCTTCTCTTTTTTCTCTCTTCCTGTCTTTATTCGTGCTTGTCTAGCAGCAGATAAAAGTAAATGTAATGTTTCAGGCAACAACAATTTACCACATAGTTTTCTTCTCTTCCTTTTTTTCTCTTATTTTATTTCAGGCTAATGCTTCCACATGTTCTTATCTTGGCAACCTAAAGGTTCAAAAAATAAAATCATAGGCTACAACTAGTGTTTTCCAACAAACTAGCTTTGATCAAAAGCACACATATGGTATTCAGTCCTTACTGTACTCAAACTATACAGTTTTGTGTGGCATTCTGTTCCTAAAAGAAAAAGAGAAACAAAAAGAAAATCTCTCTACATGTTTCTTTGTGCACAATGATTTCCATAGTTGTAGAAAGGGACTGAATTACATTTCACAGTGTGATGAAATAGAGCAGTAGATAGGTAGAAAGAGTGGAATGTAAACCACCCACTTCCATTAGGCTTTATTTATGCCACTTGAAATACGTTTTAAGCAAGGTTTCATATTCAGGTTTCAATCCTTGGCACACAGTGAGGAGTGAGGATGCTTAAAGTGACTATAACCCTTTTTTAACCCTTGTTTATTATAGTTACCTGCTCTGTGCAATGCTATTTCACAGAGTGGCCTGAACCTCCTCTTCATGTGTCCCCTGCCAGCACTCTAGGCTCCTCCACTTCTTGGCACACCACCATAGGAAGTTGCTTCCTATGGAGGTGCATCTGTGGGCTCACTCCTGAGCATGCAACTATTGACACACAAAACGCAGCTCAGCCCTCCCTCCTCTTTTTTGGATTTGATTGACAGCAGTTGATGCCAATGGCTTACACTGCTCTCACTGAGTCATATGAGAAGAGGAAGAAAGAACAGTGCTCCTGCACTCAGGCACAGTGCTGGATCAAGATAGGGATCAGGTAAGTATAAGGGGGGAGTGAGGGGGCGATATAATCAATGCAACATTTTTTTATCTTAATGCAGGGAAATGTCTAGGGGTCCCAGAGGTACTGAGACACACTTTCTACCTACTAAGCATGCAGAAATTGTAGTCAGCTCCTCTGAGGATCGACCAGTATTTTGGCTGCACGCTGGCAGTGTATAATTGCCAGGAGAAACCAGTCATGTGCACATGAAATAAACAGGAATTTCATTCAAGAGCATGTGGGGGACCAGAGCAGTATGGGGGCAACAGAGGAGCACAGGGGACCAGAGCAGCATGGAAGGGCAATAGAGGAGCATGTGGGGGACCAGAAGGAGCATGGGGACAATAGAGGAGCATGGGAGACCAGAGCAGCATGAGGGGTGCAATAGAGGAGCACGGACGTAATTCTATTT
>BLSH010384742.1:21884-33081 GCA_018402905.1 Glandirana rugosa | reverse complement strand
TTTTGATACATACAGTAGATTCTTTTCCCAAATTATTTGATGTAGATACTTAGGAGATAAAACTAAGAATTACATAACTTTTTTTTACATGTAAAGCGATCCATGTGTTTCAGCAATGGAATATTTGTATTTCAAATCAGATTTGATGGCACTGAGATTGCATAGGACAGTCATTAGCTTTTTCTTTTTTTAACCTAACAGATTGTTCAATTACTCTGAAGCTCTCTTCCTAACAGATTGTCCAATTACTCAAGTCTTCACTGTTCTGAGAAGATAAACCAATTATTCGGGACTTTTCCCTTCTAACAGATTGTCCAATTACTCAGCAAACATGACCATCTACTGACTCAAACATGGACAATACCACAGAACAGCTGATTCCTGTGACACGTGTGATAATGGTTGTTCCAGCCATTCTTTATACACCTTATCATTTCTTTATTTTATTCACACCAGTGAGTCCATCTGCATGTCGACAATGGTATGTCATAAAAACTCCCAAATGACTTCAGA
Source organism: Glandirana rugosa (assembly GCA_018402905.1). Taxonomy (NCBI): domain Eukaryota; kingdom Metazoa; phylum Chordata; class Amphibia; order Anura; family Ranidae; genus Glandirana; species Glandirana rugosa. Next base: position 32,568 of record BLSH010384742.1, on the reverse strand, counting down.
CAAATGGAAAAAGTTCAAACACCTAAGTAATGTACAAACTTATATAGCATTTCAAGAAGACTTGCTAATTTAATTTAATACATTTTTATCAGCTTTAGATTTGTTATAGTGATATTAAAGTATAATTTTAACAGTAAAACATGGTTGAAGGTGAGACTTAGCTGTTGTGTTGTTTAATCCTTTTACACACAGCCGTAGAAAGTAAAAAGATGTTAAAGCTGAACTCTAGGCAAATAAATTGTAGTAAATGTTCCTCCCTATCTAATAAAGTGTCTAATGCATGTTTTGGGTTTCCAGAAGATGAGATAAAACAGGATAGTACTTACCAGTGGTGGCACATAATGCAGGGCCCAGGGGCACCGTCCCCCCATTCATGCGTCCGCCCCCCTAATCTACTGTACATGCACCCGGGGCGCCAGAAGCATAGATTCCAACTTTTTTTTTTGAGGCACAAGATTAGAGCCAGAGGCTCTAATAAGCTTCAAAAAAGAGTGGGCTCGGGGCACAGAGCACTGCGCCCTGAGCCCACCCAGTCATGTGATAATAGCGAATTAATATTTGCTATTTTCACACTGATTCTCCTCCCGGGTAATCAGGAAGCAGGTCCTGAGAACCATTTCCCGATTGGCTGAAAGGAGAAGTGATTCTGTTGGATTCTGACGCACAGCTGCCATGATGCAGAGGAAACACAGGGGAAGCCCGACCAACTGACCCACCAACTGCTACTGGAAGACGGAGGGAGGACAAGGAGGAGACGGAAAGGGGAAAGCCGCCACCGACGGGCACCCTCCAACATGTTAGTTCAGGGGCAGCACAGGGTAAGTGAGCTGGCAGCCGGGGGGGTGTGGGTATGGTGCGCAGTGCGTGCTGGAGGGCTAGCGCAAAGGGGGGGATGTCAGGTCCGTCTGCCACCCCTCTTGACTGATGGAGCACCAGCTGCCACTGGTACTTTACCTTAACTTGTGGTCAAATGACTAAAAGTCTGGTCCTCCTCTCCAGTACTGGAATGTGGGCCCATACTCTTATATCATCTCATGCAATGTAGGACCAGCGGTGGTGACTGGTGCTGTACTGTACATGATTATATCTGCAAGACAGTTGGTGACAACACCAGTAAGAATAAAGACTAATTACCCCAACCAGCAGGGAAGGAAGGCTGCGGAACCCTGGAGTTAGGTAAATATTTGACTTTTATTAGCTGCCCAGAGTTAGGCTTTACATCAGTAAGCGAACAGTTTTATTGAAGAAAATCTAATATGTAGATAGTATACTATAGCTGTGTTGATGGTGGTAATGTTACTTTCACTGTGAGTGATTTTTAAACTGGGGAAGTATGCCTCATTTTAATGGCAACTTCATAAAAAAGTATGGTAGAAGAAACCTTTCATACCAGCCTCTTCTTAATATTTAGCTTTTCCTAATACAGGCATTGTTTTGCAACTTATTTTTGTTAATCTGTAGTGTAAAGTGTGCACAGCAGGCCTTTTTAAAAGTTCCTTTCAATTTTCTTTACAATTTCATTACTGATGTATAACAAAGTGAGGTATGGCATTCATCTTGGCAAGCATGTGAGGCCTTGATGACAAAGAAAAGCTTTGAATGCTTTAAATGACTGGTTGATTGATTCTGTCAGCAAATAAGTGGTGAGAATAAAAGTAATGCTAATGCAGGACAAGATTAAAGGTCATGCTATTTTTACCCTTTATTATACTAGGTTTGTTCATATGCAGAGTTATGATTTGCATTGTCAATGTTCTAACATTTGCAGTATAATTAGGTTTATTCTGTCTCTATGTTGACCTGCAAAACTCATAGGTCCTAGATACAGCTGACCATATCAATTTGCTGGTATGTTTCAAACCTGGCATTCTGCTGAGATGTCTATGCTAATGCCTTTTCTTCTGTGTTGTAATTTTTATCTTAGGCAAGAAGCTGTAGGTATCACTTTTTGTACATACTTTTGTACTTATTACCAATAAATGTAACTTTATAAGAAATACAGGTGTTTATATTTCCCATTATTTGTTGCAATGTTTGTATTCTGGCACTAATTAACAAAGATACAATATTTATTTGATGTTCTCAGTGCTGGCCATATTTATATTAGTTAGTCAGTGTATGCTATACAGTGTATGAATAGTCTATGCATGCTATGTAAACTCAATTACTATACTCTTATATATGCTTTAACAGTTCTACTTAATGCAGCAACATCCACACAGGTATGACACCCAACATTAGAGGTGATTTATTCCTCCAAAACAAATACACCTTTGCACACTGATACTGCCTAGTATTCCAGCATTTATCTTCTCCCTCAGTTTCCCTCCCACATTCAGCTAATGTGACCCAAGTACTGACAGAGAGGGGCAGAGGAGGGGCAAACAAGGATGCTGTACAAGCGTCCAACAACCTCCTTATCAACCGATTATGTCAATGGTTGTTAGGACACTGGTGGCTGGAAGGTTTTAATGGTGGACAGTGAAAAATGTGGCTCAGTGTAACTAAAATGCATTTTGCCAAGGCACCCAAGAAGAACCCCGAAGGCACCCAGGGTGCCGGAGCTGGGGAAAAAAAAGGCTGTTCTAGCAATTTGGAGGTAAATGGGAGCAAGGAGATGGGTCTTAAGTTGTTCAGACTTGTGGACTCCAGAGAGGGCTTTTTAAGAATGGGCGTGGCCAGTGAATGTTTTAGAGGGAAAGGGAGGTGGTAGCAGAGAGGGGGAGATTGAGGATGTGCCTTAGATTGAGCATAAAAAGAGCATGTGTAGCTGGAGTAGCTGTGAGAGGGCAGGATCCAGGGGAAAGATGATTACAATGTTTAACAATCTCCTCTGTAGTAATAGAGTCAAAAGTAGAAAGAGCTTAATGTGGTGGTAGACATGGTATGTTAAGTGGGGGAGATGTCTGGACAGTTGTGATATCATCATGAGTTCAATCTATTTTGTTTTTTAAATGATTGGCAATGTCCTAGGCAATGAATGAGTTAGTTTGCGGGGCAGTGTGGGAGGAAGCAGAGAAAAGTTGACAAGAACTGGATGAGAGGGTGGTAACAAGAGTAATGAAATAGGTCTGTTTGGCAGCACAAAGGAATTGAAGTTGGTGTGAAGTGTGACGTGACTGTTCCTCCATCTAACAACACTGATCCCTATCTGTATCCCTAAAGGTCCTTTCACACGGGCTCTCCACCCCGGCGGACTCCTTTGATCCCTGCTGAGCAGGCGGTGACAGGTCCGTCTCTGCTCACTATGCAGAGACTGACTTGTCAGAGCCCTGCTGTCCTCTATGGGAGATCAGATGAAAATGGACCGCCTGCCCGTTTTCATCCGATCCAATCCAATCCTCCAGATAGATGGAAAATCGGGTTTCCATTCCTCTGGATTTCACATACAGGATCAGATCAGATTTCAGCAGATGTCAGTGGACATGTCACCGCTGACATTCACCGCCCCATAGAAGCGAATGGAGCGTCCAACCAGGTCCGCCTGAAAAATTGACCGGTGGACGTGATCGGAGCGCCCGTGTGAAAGGGGCCTAATATTTTAGTTCAAGTGTGTCAAGTTGTTAACATCTGTATCTCTTTCTTGTTTCATAAAAGAAAAAATGTATGTTTCTTACTGGTGACTTATATGCCTGAACAAAGGGCCAATGTGCTTCAAAAGTTTACACTACAGTCTAATTAATTCACCAATAAATGGTGTCACCCTAAATCCAAGCCTCTTTTAAAGAAGTATTGTGTAATCGAAAGTGCACACAAAAATATTTTTTTCATAGTAAACTTTATGCACTACTTATGAAAACATATTTGGAATTTTTGCATAATAATGGACTTTTGTTACTTTGCTTTTTGCTTTAAAAGCTACATTTAGTGAAATTAAACACCTACTCTATAGAAAAAAGGTTTTTTGTAACCATATAATGTAAGTAATTCTTGCATGTGTTTAGAGCACATATAATGACAGCTTACCTTATGATAACTGTTCACAGCATGTAAAATTACACGTTTCCTATTATCCAGACTGAGATTTAACCACATTTGTTATCCTAATGAAAAAGCACATTTAAGTTTCCACTGAATAATATTCACAAGTTAAACAAGTAAGAAAATGCAGTATTACTTAGAATGTATATGGGTACAAAAAAGTAACAGTTAGGTTTGTAGATTATTTATATTTGAGTATTGAGTTTTACTAATGACAGCCGTTTATTTAAAAGTGCAATTAATTTTAAAACACATTTTTGGATTCGGTTTGTTATCTGTAAAAAAAATATTTTTTATTGTTGATGTAATGATTTTATCTGACTACTGTTTTATATCCCATGTTCTCATGCTGTATATAATGCTGTGCAAAGCAAGACAAGAGTCACAAAGACATTCTACTTCAAGTACTTAATTAACCATGTCTTTATGCAATCAGCAATATTATTAAAAAAACTTTTCAAACAGAAAACAATTTTAAATGTATATGTGTCTCAATCACCCACTGTAATTGGCTGTGAGGGATCATAGAATAATAATAATAGAATATTTTTGAAGCCATTAAAAATGACTTCACCCTGTACTTTGTAGAACATTTTATAACCCTTGTGTATGCTTTAGATAAGCTTTTCATCCACTTTTAACTAACTTTTCAAATGCTTTGCAGCTACTTATCATCTCATACGTCACCCTACCCAGTTTGCATTTTATCAGTTCCTGTTTGGTTACTGCCTGTGAACTTCATGCCATTGTAAAGTCTTTTGATATCTTAATCATCTGTTCCCTCTAATAGGGATACTTGAGAAATTTTTGATGGTGCTATAGCACCAGCAATCACCCCCTGGTGGCGCTGCTGCATATAAGGCTATTTGAACACTGCAGAGCCCGCGCCATAGATAGCGATAGAGCGCCATAGCGATAGAGCGCTGCTCATTTTTGCGGAGATTTAGCGTTGTTTTAGCGGTGCTTTTGCGGTGCTTTTTGCCCGCTAGTGGGACACTTTTTACAAAAAAAAAAGGGTAAAAAGTGCCGTTTTGCGGCACTTTCAAATCGCTTTTAAGGAGCATCAGAAGCGCTACCCATTAATTGCAATGGGCAGGGGCATTTTGGGAGCACTGTTTACTGCGCTCTCAACCTGCCCCAAAGATGCTGCTTGCAGGACTTTTTAATATGTCCCACAAATGCACTGCCCCAGCGTGAAGAAACACACGGCAATGAATGGGAGGCGGTTTTCAAGCACTTTTTAGAGGCTATTTCTAATGCAAAAGAGCCTGAATACTGCCTCAGTGTAAAAGTAGCCCTAATGGTATAAAAGATGTAGCAATATCTTCACAGCTGTATATATTGCACTTTTCATAATGGTTATTTAATATTGTACAGGATGTTGAGGATTTGTCCTGGACTTGAGGTATGTGTCCATATCTTTTGGGTTGTGGTCCCAGGCGGAATGGTAAGAGATATTTTGAGTAGGTTTTCATCCATGCAGGGTGAGGGGTTCTGGGGAAGTCAGGTTAGAAAGGAGAGGACTGGGAAAAGAGCCTTCACCAAAATTTCAGCAACATTAGGAAAAGTTTTGTGAAACTATAGACTGAGGAAGGCAAAATTAAGACTGTTTTTTTTTTTTTTTAAATGGCAATGCACTTTAAATAGCTCATGAGAGTTAGAAAAGCTTATTTCAACTATTCTGCAGTCACCTCGTTTCATTAGCTGGAAACCTGTAAATGATGTGGAAACAAAACAATGTCATACAACAATGGGGTGTGACATAGCTATGTTTAAAAACAAAGCCATGCCACACAGGGGTAGAAAAGGTTTTTTTACCCCCTTCATGACCAGGGCATTTTTACTTTTATTCAACATTGTTAACTGCCAATTACGCAGTCATGCAACACTGTACCCAAATTAAATATACCTAATTTTTTCACACAGAGATTTCTTTTGGTGGTATTTAATCATCAGGTTTTTCCATCCAGAAAGGAGTCAACCATTGCCTGATCAGCCAAAGGTCCTGGCCCTTAGAGCTGAGAGTAGAAGGAGTGAAATTCCTTCCTCCGTAGTATAGCTTCCCACAGTGGTTCGAATTTTTAGTAGTGCAAAAAAATCAAAGTTTAGGAGTCAACTTAATAGCTAATATATTGCCAAACTTATTTCTTTGGTGATAAATTTAAATTTAGAGACAGTCAAGTCAAGCAAATTCTGGATAGCGTCTCTAGTGGGTTTAGGTTAATGGGCTTTACATAAAGTTTGCAATTCCTTTTCCAACCTGTCAAGATCCACCAGATGTTCTCTTTTAATCTGAACAGAAATTTGGATAATCTTTCCCTGTGTGATCGCTTTGTGAGCCATCCACAGAGTAGAGGGGGTCACCTCTCCGAATCATTCCAGAGAGATTGTTCAATCTTCTTTGCACTGTACAGGATCACTAAAGACTCGTTAAGACGTCAAAGAAAGGGCCCCATGGCTGGGATAACACAAGGCAGACCAAAGAGCAATCAGACCACACCGTTTCCCTAATATGTATTTTGTATACAAAAAGGTCTATCCTAGCATAGGTCACAAGGGGAACAGAGAAGTGTGTATAATCCTTAAATGTTCTCCCTCTGTTTCTCTCCAGATATCAACTACGCCAAACCTATGGAGCAACTTAGCAATAGTCAGGTTGATTTTAGGAGTGCCTTTAAAGTGAGAAGAGGCTATCTGAGATTTATCTAATTTAGCTCATATCTAATACAATGTTCTAGTCTCCACCATAGATGATGGTGCCTTCTGCATGCGGGGCAAGCTCATGAAACATTTTAGATTGCTTTTGGTTAGGAGTATAATATGAAATAAATAAAGATGGTCCTCGAAGATACCTTTCAAAAACAAGTAATGGCCCGCCAGGCCTTTAAGCACTTGCAATGGCCAAAAAATAAATAAAACAGCCTTGGAGAAAAAAATTGCCACCCCTTTTGTTTTATTCTCAATGTTGGCTTGAACAAAAGACAGGATATTTACTATGAATAAAGGAGGGGTTATAAGAGCAAGAAAAATGTGTTTCTTGATGCAGGACCACATCTGCTTTTGGGAGTGGTAGTATTGAAATATTTTACACCTTTTCACATGGGAGTTCAACCCCTGAGTATTGTGAAAGAAGATCTGTAATGGAGATTGATTAGAAGGACTAGAATTAGGATTGATTAACATAAAACTGGGTCATAGAGGGAGCGCACTCCATTGATAGACTGTTACTTACCACCCAATGCCCAGTATGTCCTATGTGTCCTTCTGGGGATTCAAAGAGACCATATCTATTCCAGACAGTAGTAGTGAGTGTCTGAAGTCCAAAGAAGAAGGGGGAGAGAAAGACAGAAAACAATAATCAGAAAACAAAAGCTAAACATAAAGCAAAAAAACTAATTAAAGCTGGAGGGGGTCCTGCACACCTCCAACCCCTATACCAAATTATACATTCAACATTTAGTAGACACCAACTTGAACCAAGGTGCCAAAATAACCAAGCACTTCGGGCCAATTGGGAAAGCATATAACCAGCAACCAGCCTTTTAGCCACCATAATGATCAACAACCAAAATTATAAATAACAAACTGTGACCCCGCTAGCCAGCAGTCATCGCTACAATCATCAAGGCAATAGGGAAAGGAGAATAGTTTCCACATTGTAGTGGAGAGCCACACATACCCAGGGCATTCAAATAATAGAACAACAGAAGAGGAGAGGAAAATACTCCACCACCACTCAGATAAGGCAACAAGAGTCCCACGGAAATCATCACCTGATAAAGTTAACTGAAAAACTTGTTCCAGGATCAAGAAGGAGGAGAGTCCATGGTTCATTGTATTTTTGCTTTCTGCCAAGCCAGAGAAAGCAAGCAAGGTGGAGTGGGCCATTTAGAGGCACCAGACCTGCTTTGTGGTGGCGTAACATTTGGATCTTGTAAAATGATGCTTAGTTGTAGTAGCAATTGTTCTCCCTCCACAAAGAAGGAGAAGAAATTAGGAAAGGCCTATATGATATCCTTCCACAAAAGAGCCAAAAGTAAAGGCTTGAGGACCTCGCATTTTTGAATGCTATATGAAGACAAGTCTACAAATATCTGGATAGTGCGATCTTGTATAGATAATTGAGGAGAGTCTCTAGAGAGTTTTCATAACAGGACACAGCTCCAGCATAGCTAGATGCCAATTTGGGTGAAGACCAACTTCACCCATTAATCAGCAGCCATCTCTGGGTCTGGTCATTAGCTATCTAAAGGGTTACCTGATACTTATAATATTAAAGGGTAATTATAATATATTTATGGACCTTGCTTTGTGCACTGGTCCAAGTCATTTGGCGGAGGGGGGGGGATTAGGGTGTGGGGTTGTTTTTCAGGGGTTGGGCTTGGCTCCTTAGATCCAGTGAAGGGAACTCTTCAGACATCAGCATACCTATACATTTTGGACAATTTAATGCTCCCAACAGTGTGGGAACAGTTTGGGGATGGCCCCTCCCTGTTCCAACATGACTGCACACCTGTGCACAAAGCAAGGTCCATAAAGACATGGATGAACAAGTTTGGGGTGAAGGAACTTGACTGCACAGAGTTCTGACCTCACCCCAATAGAACACATTTGGGACGAATTAGAGCAGAGACTGTGAGCCAGGGCTTCTTGTCCAATATCAGTGCCTGACCTCACAAATGCACTTTGGAAGCAAAGTGTCATTTCTTCAGTGTTGTCACATGGAAAGATATAATAAAATATTTACAAAAATGTGAGGGATGTACATACAGTATCTCACAAAAGTGAGTACACCCCTCACATTTTTGTAAATATTTTATTATATCTTTTCATGTGACAACACTGAAGAAATGACACTTGCTACAATGTAAAGCAGTGAGAGTACAGCTTGTATAACAGTTTAAATTTGCTGTCCCCTCAAAATAACTCAACACACACAGCCATTAATGTCTAAACTGCTGGCAGCAAAAGTGGGTACACCTCTAAGTGAAAATTTTCCCTCCTCTGTGTCATGTGACTCGTTAGTGTTACAAGGTCTCAGGTGTGAATGGGGAGCAGGTGTGTTAAATTTTATGTTATCGCTCTCACTCTCTCACACTGGTCACTGGAAATTCAACATGGCACCTCATGGCAAAGAACTCTGTGAGGAAATGAAAAAAAGAATTGTTGCTCTACATAAAGATGGCCTGGGCTATAAGAAGATTGCCAAGACCCTGAAACTGAGCTACAGCACGGTGACCAAGACCATACAGCGGTTTAAAAGGACAGGTTCCACTCAGAACAGGTCTTGCCATGGTCAACCAAAGAAGATGAGTGCACATGCTCAGCGTCATATTCAGAGGTTGTCTTTTGGAAATAGACGTGTGAGTGCTGCCAGCATTGCTGCAGAGGTTGAAAGGGTGGGGGGTCAGCCTGTCAGTGCTCAGACCATATGCCACACACTGCATCAAATTGGTCTGCATGGCTGTCTTCCCAGAAGGAAGCCTCTTCTAAAGATGTTGCACAAAAAAGCTAGCAGTTTGCTGAAGACAAGCAGACTAAGGACATGGATTACTGGAACCATGTCCTGTGGTCCGATGAGACCAAGATAAACGTATTTGGTTCAAATGGTGTCAAGCGTGTGTGGCGACAACCAGGTGAGGAGTACAAAGACAAATGTGTGTTGCCTACAGTCAAGCATGGTGATGGGAGTGTCATAGTCTGAGGCTGCATGTGTGCTGCCAGCACTGGGGAGCTACAGTTCCTTGAGGGAACAACGAATGTCAACATGTACTGTGACATACTGAAGCAGAGCATGATCCCCTCCCTTCAGAGACTGGGCCGCAGGGCAGTATTCCAACATGATAATGACCCCAAACACACCACCAAGAAGACCACTGCCTTGCTAAAGAACCTGAGGGTAAAGGTGATGGACTGGCCAAGCATGTCTCCAGACCTAAACCCTATTGAGCATCTGTGGGGCATCCTCAAATGGAAGGTGGAGGAGCACATGGTCTCTAACATCCACCAGCTCCGTTATGTCATCATGGAGGAGTGGAAGAGGACTCCAGTGGCAACCTGTGAAGCTCTGGTGAAGGCCATGCCCAAGAGGGTTAAGGCAGTGCTGGTAAATAATGGTCGCCACACAAAATATTGACACTTTGGTCCCAATTTGGGCATTTTCACTTAGGGGTGTACTCACTTTTGTTGGCAGCTATTTAGATATTTATGGCTGTGTGTTGAATTATTTTGAGGGGACAGGAAATGTACACTGTTATACAAGTTGTACACTCACTACTTTACATTGTAGCAAAGTGTAATTTCTTCAGTGTTGTCACATGAAAAGATATAATAAAATATTTACAAAAATGTGAGGGGTGTACTCACTTTTGTGAGATACTGTCTGTATATATATTTAACCACTTCAGATCCGCGCTATAGCCAAAGTACGGCTCCAGCGCGGATCTGAAATGCCCGGAGGACGTCCATGGACGTCCTCCACTGCGCATGCTCCTGCGCGCCCCCTGGAGGCAGGGGCGGCGCGCGGCGCACGCTGCGCGAGCGTGCACGTGGGTCGGGCGGACTCGATGTCCGCCCGAGACCCGCCGATCACCTTTAGGAGCCTCAGAACGGGGAACCGCCGTTGTAAACACGGCGGTTCCCCGTTCTGTGACAGGGGAAACATTTATAAAATAATATAGAAAAGTACACTGTTGTGACTTCT
>BLSH010384742.1:0-10933 GCA_018402905.1 Glandirana rugosa | reverse complement strand
CAGGTGTAGCAACACCCATTTGTCATCCAGGGAGAGTCCTGAAGGATGGAAACAAAAGCAATTGAGTAAATGGGTGCCCACAGGGTAGGGGATTGAGGTCCCATCCATTCAATGCAGCTGGTAAAAACCATGCTCCGATCATGAAAGGAGACACCATTGCCCCCCCCCGCATACATACACTGATACGGTACGCCAAAAGATAGGATTGAAATAATCATTCAATGTCTTACCTTTATCACGAATGGGCCAAACATACAGCTGGGCTCCTAAGAGAGAGTGGAGACACTGTCCGTGTCTCTCTCCGTGGTCTCTGCCAGAATGAATGGCGGAACTTGTCCACTCTACAATCCCCTCCACCCCGCCGGCGTCTGATGTCATTGGAGAGATGCGGACCAATGGATAGGCTCCAACTCAGCTGTGCCCCCAGAGACAATGACGAACGGGGCGGCACTGCATGACGCACTTGTCCTGGGTCTGACTCTGGATGGTCCACTCAAGAATGGGGTGGCCTGTCACAGCTGCATGGAAGGGAGGTGAAAGGCCCCCCGTACATCCAACACAGGATAGGCCAGAAGGATGTTCCATCTAAAAGGGGGACAGGCCAATCCATGGATGGTATGTGGGAGGGGATTCCTGAATGGAAGCCCGGACAAAGCGGAGGCGGAAGTGACGTAGCGCACTGGCACGCTGAGTCCCCGGTTGCCATTTTGGAAAATCCAGTCCGCTGTAATTGGAGCTGGGCAGGTGCATGCCACTGCCCAAGCTCCACAGGAGACCGGATTATCCACCAGAGACTAAACATATAGATGGAACAAGGCAGTGGGTAGGACAGTCAAATTGGGAAAAGCCTATTTATGGGCTCACCCCCAAATGGATCGTCAATCAGTCATCCAAAATGGGGGTGCCCAAGGGTCCGTGTGGCCACGTACATCTCAGAAAGGGCTAATAAAAAGCAAATCTTATAAATATAGTAAACAAACATTAACATCTAATAACTTAGCAATCTCAAATTCATTATACGGATACATGCTGTTTTACAGAAACATCACTTATGTGTATCTGGATAGATACCAAAGTTTGGCCAGAACAATAATTCAAAAGAACAACACCCCACTGTTAAAGAGTCCCACAAAGCAAAGACTGTCAAGGAATGATAGACATTTAGGAAAAAGATGTAGATATCCTACTAAATCACAGAATAAGTGAACTTAGATTATTAATTCATATTAGTGATTGTATATGAGATGTCTATCCATAGTTACCTATAAAAATGGTTTGTAACTGAATGTATCATTGAGACCTGGGTTTTTTAAAGCTGCTAGATTATATATCCAGCGAGCTTCACGTTGTAATAATAGTTTGTCATTATCACCGCCTCTTTCTGTGGGAGGGATATATTCCAATGCAAAAAATTGCATTTGAGAACAGTCAAAGCGGTGATAAAGACCCATGTGTCTACTGATTGGGGTCTCCATTTTCTTCTTGGAGACCAAAGAGACATGGTCACGGATGCCTTCAAAAAAATGTCTTTTTGTTTTGCCAACATAGAAGGCGGGACATGGTGTAAACTATACCAACAGATTGACAATCTGCTGTAAAAGTGTGGTTTGTAAACTTGGCCATTCGGAAGTGTTATTTCAGTGGCTTTAGGGACATATCTACAGAAACTACATTTGTGGCATGGAAAAGTAACATTATTCCTGAATCGAATGTCAGGGTTCATGGAGTGGTGGCTATGGACTAATTTGTCCTTTAAGGACTCGGATCTTCGATAGGTAATTGCAGGATAGGGCTTTAAGTACTGAGCTACTGTATTGTCGGCCATTAGCAAGTACCAATATTTTTGGATCACTTGACGTATTAATTTATGTTATCCTGTGAATCTAGTAATCAGCCTGATTCTGTTTTCTGGATCTCGTTTACCTTTTTTGTGAATCAGTGCAGTTCTATTTTGATTTTTGGCTCTAACATATGCCTTTTTCAGGCATTTGTTGCTGTATCCTCTTTCTTTCAATCACCCCTGGAAGAGTTTAGCCTCACTTTCAAAGTCAGCATCCCTACTGCAGTTCCTCCTGATGCAGAGGTACTGGCTGTAGGGAATGCTCATTACCAAAGGATTGGGATAGGAGGAAGTGGCGTGAAGAATGGAATTACCACTGGAAGGTTTTCGATATAGAGTAATTTATTTTTGGAAATTTGCTTTTGGTCCAAAATTAGTTTATAGGGATGTCGGGAACCCTAACTCTGAGAACTTAATTACAAAGCACATTCTCTTACATATTCTTCAATATAGAGTAGAGCCAAGTGTGTCATCAGAATTGATAAATATTTTGACATCCAGAAAGCTTAGGACTTGTTAATTGCATTCCATGGTATATTTAATATCGAACTGGATGATTTTCAGACTATCAAAGAAGAGCACAAGCCCATCATAGTCACCAACCACACCACAAATATATCATCGATATATCTTCGCCAGATAAGTACTTTAATGAAAAAAGCCTGCAATTCCTCCTGATAAAATAGTCTTCGCTCCCACCCCCCAAGTACAGATTGGCGTAGGATGGAACACAACGTGTCCCCATTGCTATCCCCTGCACCTGGAGGTAGTGGGAAAACATTATTGTTCAAAATGAATCGTAAAAGGTCCAAAACAAATTGATTATATGGCCCTGATGTATGTTCTCACTCTGATATGAACTCCCGCAAAATCTCCACCCCCAGATTGTTATACAGGGCCTCCGCATCAAAAGCAACCAGCCATGACTCCTTGGGGACATGGGCGCCTTCAAGGGTTTTGAGGAGATCCAGTGTATCCTGAGTATAAGAGGATAAGGCTATAACGTGTGGCCGAAGGTAGTCAACTAGCTTGTAGTAGGTCAGTTGACTGGCCGTTTCTGTGAGACAGCCATTTCCCGAGACGATGGGCTGCCCCGGTGGTTGACTTGAATTTTTATGGGTTTTTGGTAAAGCATATAGTGTGGGTGTTTTGGGAGACTTTTTGTAACGTAAATGGATATGTTCAAGGTATACTTCAGGTACTTTTTTGTACCATTTCCGATTAATTAGTAGGTCCATCACCATAGTTTCATAATGGGCGACATCCATTATGACAAGATTGCCTCACTTGTCTGAAGGTTTTATTACTATAGTTTTTTCCATATTGTAAGGATCTAATTACTTCTTGTTGGGCAGGGGTAATATTTGATTGTGGTGATCTCCATTTGGTTTTTTTAATCTCACTGGTTACCCCCTGGGTGAACACCCATATATTGGGGTTGCCCTGAAGAGCAGGGAATCTTTGAGATTTGTTTTGATATTTTTTTTTTGTGGAAAAACAGGTTAGTTGTCTATTTCCTGAGTACACAACTGATTGGGTTCGTCCTCATCAATGGGACGGTCTTACCCATCAGTGTGTACTTCCTCCCACAAATCCATGAGGCCATTCATGGATTTGATATCATTAATTGGCATATCTTGCCATAGTGGATTGTCTAAAGGTGACACGGGTAAATGGTTTGTGTTCCTGTGGTACATAACCTTGAACAATAATTTTCTAGAAAAAAGATTTATCTCTTTGATGAGCTCAAATTGATCAGTATTTTGAGTGGGACAAAAGAAAGATGTCTGGCAGCTACAAAGTAAGCAGAGGAAACTGTGATAGCAAGAGAAAAAAACAGACAAAAAAGGATGAAAATTACCTTATGCATTGAAGACACACTGGGCACAATCATTAAAGTGGATTTAAACCCACCACCCACCCAGTATAAACTAACGGCACAGTATTAATGTACATATACATGCAAGTCTCCTGCATGTATGCCTACCTTGCAAATATCACCCCCTTCAGCACTAGCAGCCCCTCAAAACTCTGGAATCAGTGGGTGGGTCTCGTTACTGGAGCTCGGTGGGTGGAGTTGTGATGTCACAAGACTCCCCACCCACCTGTACACTCTGCTGCTCTCCTAGTCCTGAGTTTTGAGAAACATCCTTTCAAAGCTCAGGAAAGTCCCCACATGACTTCAACATGCCCAATCATGCTGAGGTGTGGAGCAGCCAATCCTGGGAGAGCTGGAGAAGAAAGGAGGGGGAGGGATGTGAACCTCTGTATGCTCATGCATGAGATAAGGAAATGTATCTGTTTTTTTCCTCCTGAAAAAAGATAAGAACATTGCTCAGAGCTGGATTAACTCTTTGTGGCAAGACTAGGCACAGATGACATTACATCTTATACTCTACTAGGCAGAATTGTTAATTACATTTTTTGGGGGTTTACATCCACTTTAAAATATGAAACACACTCATGATTGCACAGTCAGATTTGCTGTAGTTTCCAATAAGTCTGATGATAAAATATTGCTGACTCTTCAGGGAGATAAAAGGCATCAAGGGTAGACCAGCTGAACTATGCAGCATGAAACCCCTAGAGGAGGCATATCTTCACCAAACTCAAGAATGCTAAGCAGAGATAGAAGCACAAGGGGGTGCAATGTGGTGCATTAAAAGCTTACAATTACAAACCATCCTCTTTCTTGAGCCTGGTGGAAAAGAGACTGGCATCAGCACAGTGTAGTCATTTATTTTATTCTCCATACATTTCTTGCATTTAATAAAAAAGTATAGTAGCATAAATTTCAGATTTGTTAATATACACATTTTCTTTTATTCATTGATTTATTTTATATTGTTCCTTACTTGCTTTGTTATATTATTCGTCGTATTTTTGTGTATTAGTTCTGTGATTGCCCCATTTAATTTGCATATTATTAGTCTTAGATTGTGTACTTTTGTCTTACTATGTTCAGATTGATTAATTAATCACATGCCCTCTATCTATCCATCAGAATGCATTAGCTTCTATTGTGGAGACTCTTAAAAGTCAGAGTTAGGGATTACGGGGTGCCTTGACGGGGCCTGTAGCTTACAAGTGTATTTGTAAATGTGTGCAGACTAAACCCCTATTTTTAACGCATACTGTCAGACAGGTCAATTTGGGTGGTCGCAGGCTGGTCGGTAAGTTGAGCTTGGAAATTTCTGTGTTATTAGACATACGTTGCCCTTCCAGTGCTCCTTGCTGCAAATGCCAGTTATAGAAGGGACCGTAGCCATTTGTTTGTATAATTATGGTACATATTGCTACCTGCCATACTGCAGAGCTCTGTTTTCACAATTCTCATATTTATGTTTTACCTGTTTTATTACTATTTAGCATTCTTGGTTTTGGTGAACATCTGCATCCTGTTGGAGTTTCAGGCTGTATAGTTTAAGTACTTTAGATACCCCCTGATACCTGCTATCATCTTGAATTGGAGTCAAATGAGCTCTAAAGTCCTTGCCAGTGATTGCTATATTTTATCATCAGTCTTATTGAAGGCTATATCTGACTGGGCAATCATGAGTCCATTTCTTATCTCTAATAGTTGAACCCAGTGTTCTTTAATGCACAAGGTCATTTAAGTAGATTTATTGATCCACAATTTAGTTGGAAAAGACAAGACAGGATTTATTGTTAAATTAAAATGTCATTTTTTAGGAAGGTGAGAACAGGCAGGTGTTATAAAGAAAGCAAAATTAAGGTGTATTATTTCACACAAAAGTGCAAAAAAAAATGCAAGTCCTCGATGCACACCATGTAAGGAGCTTTAGTAGGGTGAGTGAAACCAGGCAGATTTATAATCAAGACATCAAATTAGAATTGTAAGCAGAAGCCATCAAAATAGCATCAGAAGACTTCAAAATTAAAATTGCAAGCAGAAGCCCAGCAGCTGCTGTTTTTGTAGTAAGGACCGTTGGGTCTATGCACTGTGAATGTGAAGGGATTACATAATAATATGTGTTTCAGGCTGTATGTACTGTGAAGTTATTCTTACTCAAAGTTCTTCAAAGTTTACAAGATGTGTTTTTCAGTCAGTTTCTAACAGCTCAGAAAAAAACTGCAGTGTGTTTACATTAGAGGGCTGGCAGCCTGCCAAGATTCTGCTCTACACAGAAAAAGGGGGTAAGAACCTGTGTTTTCAGTGCCTCTTTTGTGAACTCTGAAGGTGCATTTCTCTACAATGTTTATACCTACAGAGGTGAATAAGGGTTAAAGTGAATTTTCTGCTGGTTGAGAATATGCTACTACTTTTATTGACATAATCTGAATTCACAAAGATATTATTTAAGAGATGTGGTCATCATCATGGATGGCCAGGTCTGTTGCAGTCTAAGCCACCTGCAACCAAGAGGTATTGAGCAGTCTAATATGTCCCTTCATGGGCAGTTTACTAAATATACATGTTAGCCAGAGTAGGTTAGTAGACATGCATTTTAAAGATAAGTATGTTTTTTCTTTTTTCATACACATACTTACCTCGGTGAAAGCAGCATCGGTCCGATGCTGCATCTGTCCCCCGGTGCCTCTAACACTGAGAACACAGTGATCGAACACCGCCGACCGTTTTCAGATCTCACAGCTCCCTGAGCAGAGAACTCTCTGCTCTGCCCCCTCTTCGATCACTGGAGTGCTGAGCTGTGGAGGCATCAGGAGCATCTGGATCAGGTTCTCAGCGACTCTAGGGATCAGTCTAGGGATCTGGTGGATCCCGACTCCATGGTCGTGATCACGGAGAGCCTGTACTGACTATGGGTCACAGGAGTGCAGAACGAATTGCGCTCCTGTGATCCATAGTAGAAGTACAGCCAATCGAGCTTTGGCTGTACTTCTCCTTTAACCAAATCAGCTCTGGAAGGTTTTACCCCCTTAATGACCACGCCATTTTTTGCAATACGGCACTGTGTTATTTTAACTGACAATTGTGCGGTTGCGTAATTCTGTATCCAAATAAAATGTATGGGTTTTTTCCCACAAATAACGTTTTCTTTTGGTGGTATTTGATTACCTCTACAGTTTTTATTTTTTGCGCTATAAACAAAGAGCGACAATTTTGAAAAAAAAAAACAATATTTTTTACTTCCTGCTATAAAACATACCCAATAAATGAATGTAAAAAAATCGAATTTCTTCATAAATTTAGGCCAACATGTATTCTGCTACATATTTTTGGTAAAAAATACCAGTAAGCGTATATTGATTGATTTGTGCAAAAGTTATAGCATCTACAAACTATGGGATAGATTTAGGGACTTTTTATTTTTTTTATATTGTTTACTAGTAATCTGTGATTTTTTTGCATGACTGCGACATTGTGGTGGACAAATTTGATACTAAGTGACACTTTTTGGGGACCAATGACACCAATACAGCGATCAGTGCTAAAAAATGCACTGTCACTGTATAAATAACACTGCCAGGGAAGAGGTTAGCATCAGGGGCAATCAAATGGTTAAATGTGTTCCCTATGTGTGTTTTCTAACTGAAGGAGGGGTGCTTTGACTAAACTTAAACAGAGATCCATGTTTCTGCTTAACAGAAACATTAGATCTCCATTTTCCTTTCTGGCAGAACAGCAGTCTGCCTTGTTTACATAGGCAGACCGCCCTTTTGCCTCTCTATGAATGATCGCCAGGCACGCCCCAGAGCTGAAGAAGAGAATCCCGTACAGGTACGTGATTTTGCGCTAAAGGGCCGCCCTGCCACAGTAAATGTACATGGGGCCATCCTTAAGCAGTTAACATTAGACACAAAAAATGGGTACATACTAAAAAAGTACTTTCATTTGTTTATCTAAAACTAACTTGCAGTACACACCCCAGTGAATTGCTTAGGTGTAAATATCTATGTTAGCATTGTCCTATTACATAAACACATTCTTGGCAGGAACAGTTTCTGTTGGTTTAAAGTAATTAAATACAAACATTAGGATCTAGATATAGAGAAGGCAGGCGATGTAGTGGTATTTTGTATCTGATATAATGAGCTGAGCCTTATGTCTGCTACGTAAAATAATAAAACAAATAAGAGGTTACTGTAATTAAAATGCCAAGGTGGGCATTCCGCAGCCTCCAGACTAACTCTCTGTGTAGATTATTATCAGAGTATTCTTGTGGGTGCATGAGCTACAACAATAGGTATAATAGGTTATTATAGTAAAGTTTCGCTTTGACATTTGTATGATAAATCTGAAGGCAATTAGATTGAAAATCCTTTATTAGATCAAGCAAGTGTACCAATTATTGTAAAGAAGGATGAACACTTAAATTCTAATTGAAATTTGAGTGCATGATGCATTCCCAGAGGGGCTGTTAGAAAATCAGCAAGTGACACTGTGGGCACAATTAGATCACCGTTTTAAGAAGGCAAGACCTGAGTCACAGTCCAACAGACAACTTCATTCAGATAAATGGGCAGGATATTTAAATATTAACACAGCTAGCGGCAATGCTAGAATGGTTTACAATGAAAACCATCTGAGTTTAATAATAAAATAACCAGTTTGCTGAAGCTGAGATTAAATGAAGATCTTGACAAATCTATTGATTTTGTTAAGGAGAGATTAGACTGGTAAATAAAGGTCAATGTTGGACAAGCCAAAACTGATCAAACTAAATCAGCATTTCATTAAAGTTATGTGACTGAGAGTGCTACAGATAATCATTAAAGCCCTTACATGTTACATTGTCACCCTAAAGACACAATCTTCATGACATGCATTTATACAGGTTTCACATCATAGGAAATGCCTCCACTGTTTATTGAATTACTCATGTTACATGATGGAAACTTCCTATATAAGCTTTCATAAGTATGCACTTGTAGCGCACCCCCGAAGAAGCTGCTAGTTTGGTAATCCCTCTGGCGTTATTCTTCTTTGGCTGAACTGAGTGGTGCAATACCTCATCTACTCTGCCACATCCTTTATACAAAGAAACTACATCTGTTTAAAATGACCTTGAGTATATTGAAGGTAAGTGATTTAACAAAGACAAGGATATACAACTATAATCTTAACCTTGTAATGATTTACTACTATCCAATGCAGCCACAAAACAAACTGGAGATTTATGGATATTTTTTTTTTTTTTTAACTAATGGTGACTGAGCCCATATTCCATCATGTTTATACCTTGACCTGTAACAGGACCACAGTCCAAACAGAGTAGCTAAATCTGGGAGAAAAAAAAGAAATGTAGGGAGCTAAGCTACCTTCGTGACTCAGGGATGGCCCTGCTAAACAAAAGTTGCCTGCAGGGCTTTGATTTATATTAAAAACATTCTTTAATAAAATACATAGTGAGTGCTAATAATTAAGATAAGAGGAGATTTCCCCAAAATGTAATCTCTTTTCTTTTTGGTTTTGCTAGCTTAGTTGGGGCCCTTTTTTGATGGTGCAAAAGGGGTAAATCTTGGTTAGGTCCATCAATTCTTCTAAAGGTGTCTGTAAGATGATATTTTCAAAAAGAATGGAAACACTAAGAGGTAAAGATAATTTGAAAGCTCCCAACAGGAGGAGAGAGTAGGATGAACTCTATTTCTACTGGATATCCTAAAACATGTGATATAGCAGTATCTGTGTCTGTAAATCGTGTAAAATGGATTTGATAACCCCCTCTCACCAATCCTTGTTTGCTGGCCTTAATGGCGAAGGAACCCCTTTCAACTTTATAGCTCAAACTCCAGATAGACTGATCTGATGTATGAGGTATGATGAGGGGCCTCCAGGTCCATAATGAGATGTATAGACTATAAGTGATATTTGTAAAGACTTGCCTTTAGAGTTGATCGAACCTCTAGAAGTTCGGGTTCTGCTGGTTCGGCTGAACTTCAGGACAAAGTCTGGGTTCGGGTCCGGACAGAACCCGAACTTTGACCCGGACCCCGAACCCCATTGAAATCAATGGGGACCTGAACTTTTAAGCACTAAAATGGCTGTAAAAAAAGTCCTGGAAAGTCCTAGAGGTCTGCAAAAGGAAGGAAAATGGGGGTAAGTGTGAAACTTAAACAATAGCAGGTAGAAGCCATATCCCTGTTCTAAAATCATCTGAAAACTATGTGTGAAACTTAAACAATAGCAGGTAGAAGCCATATCCCTGTTCTAAAAACAGGGATATGGCTTCTACCTGCTATTGTTTAAGTTTCACACAGTTTTCAGATGATTTTAGAACAGGGATATGGCTTCTCCCGGCTATTGTTTAAGTTTCACACACAGTTTTCAGATGATTTTAGAACAGGGATATGGCTTCTCCCGGCTATTGTTTAAGTTTCACACACAGTTTTCAGATGATCTTAGAACAGGGATATGGCTTCTCCCGGCTATTGTTTAAGTTTCAAACACAGTTTTCAGATGATTTTATAACAGGGATATGGCTTCTCCCGGCTATTGTTTAAGTTTCACACACAGTTTTCAGATGATTGTAGAACAGTGATATGGGTTCTCGCGGCTAATTTATACTTTTTTCACACAGGTTGAAGATGATTTTAGAACAGTGATATGGCTTCTCCTGCTAATTAATACTTTTCACACACAGTTTGAAGATGGTCCACATCCACCACCATTTTTGATTTTTTTATGTGATTTTTGTTTGAAAATGCTTTTAAGTTATTTCTCTGTCCCCATTTCTTTGTAGGGCACTTGTCCGACCCTTACCCCCATTTTCCATCCTTTTGCAGACCTCTAGGACTTTCCAGGACTTTTTTACAGCAATTTTCAGAACTTTTAGTAAAATTACCAGAACCATGACTTTTTTTGGGTTCGGGTTCGCTCAACTCTACTTACCTTGACTCACTGAGAAGTCACTATAATTGACTGGAGTCCTCACCTGAAAAAACACTGAGAAGCGTGTACAGAAATATACTATCTAACTCTCTTTAAGAAATAACCACTGGCCACACCTTGTTGTAATAGTAGCCAGGAGTGAAGCTGACAACTCACCGTGGGATTGTTGCTGATTAGTGTTGAGCGAACCCGGACTGTAACGTTCGGGTCCGTACCGAACTTTCGGGTGTCCGTGGCACGGACCCGGACCCGGACATTTCAAAAATCGTTCGGGTTCG
>BLSH010384739.1:789209-799897 GCA_018402905.1 Glandirana rugosa | reverse complement strand
CCTTCCTGTATACGAAGGCTGTGACCACTTCCCTTCCCCAGCCAGGGCAGTCCCCCCACAGTTAGAACACGCCCAGGGAACACAGTTAACCCTTAGAGCGCCCCCTGCAGGTTAACCCCTTCACTGCCAATGGCATTTACACAGTAATCAGTGCATTTTTATAGCACTGATCGCTGTATAAATGCCAATGCTCCCAAAAAAGTGTCAAAATGGTCCGACATGTCCGCTGAAATATCGCAGTACCGCTAAAAATCGCAGATCGCTGCCATTTATAGTAAAAAATTAAAAAAAATAAAAACCCCAAAAATGAATTCTCATCATCCGTAAACGCGACCACTTTTGCGCAAACCAATCAATAAACGCCGATTGCGATTTTTTTATCGCAAATATGAGGAAGAATATAAATCGGCCAAAAACGGTGAAAAAAAATGTTTTTTTATCATTTTTTTTTTGGATTTGTATTTTAGCAAAAAGTAAGAAATTTGATTTTTTTTTGCAAAATTGTCGCTCTTCTTTTGTTTATAGCGGCGATCAGAAATGACGCAGAGGGGATCAAATACCACCAAAAGAAAGCTCTATTTGTGGGAAAAAAAGGACGCAAATTTCGTTTGGGTACAACGTCGCACGACCGCGCAATTGTCAGTTAAAGCGACGCAGCGCCGAATCGCAAAAAGGGCTCCGGTCCTAAAGCTGGAAATCCTTCCGGTCCTTAAGTGGTTAATGTCTTCCTGCTTCTACTCCTGGCCAATCAGGAAGCGGGTCCTGAGACCCGATTGGTTGAGAGTCCTAAGGCCCGATTGTCTGGGAGTTCTAAGACCCGATTGACTAGGAGGAGAAGTGACTGACGGGACTCAGGGGGGGATGCAGGGGGGGAAGCTGCCGAAGCCGAGGCCTGGATGGGGTAAGTGCAGGCTGGCGGCGGCCTGGAGGGCGAGTTAATCAGTGGAGAGAGTGGCATTAAATGGACTAGTAGATTTAATTGCATAAGTGTATTTAAATTTAAATTCAATTACATCATTTCAGCACTTATTTTTCTTCCTTTTGGGATAATGGTTTAACATAAATGAACAAAAGCGGAACATTGTAAGCACACGTGTCAGTGTTACACGGAATATTCCAACTGACACGTTTGCTGGACAGCCTGGTCTGTTACAGGAAGCTGAAAAACATCGGACTTACTGGCTGGACCTCCAGATAATCGACTGTTACAGAGGGGACTCAGAAAACAGACTACACAGTTATTGCTAGTGTAAAGATTGGATGATGTGTCATTTTTTTTTTTGTTCTGGCCATAGTCACTTTAGGTTAGCCAATAAGGGAAATCACTTCAACTCCTAAATGTCTGCATTAAAGTGGTTGTATCCCCTAAAGTGCAATTTTAGCCTATAGGTAAGCCTGTAAGGCTTAGCTGTAGGTAAAATATCTCCTAAACCTGTGCGGTTTAGGAGATATTCCCCCATCAAGGAGCCGCTGACGTCAGCGGTGCATGCGCAGTGATGTCCCGGCGCATAGTGCCGGACCTTGCTGGAGAGACGGACTCCCGCCTGCATGCGCGGGAGTGACATCTCGCGGCTCTGGCCACTCAGAGTGCCGGGACCGCGTACCCGGAAGGATCCCCCAAGGAAACATGGCAGCTCCCTCCATGGGGATCGAGCAGCCCTGACGGATCTTTGTTCTAAGGTGAGTGTTTCATAATGAGCTAGTATGTGGCGTATACTAGCTCATTATGCCTTTGTCTTGCAGGTTTTTTTTTTTTTCTTGGGTTCCCTGGGGATACAACCGCTTTAAGGGCAAATGTGATAGAATCCTCTACTGCTGGGTATGAATTTAGATTATACTATATATCTATATCTATATTTATCTATATCTATCTATATATCTATATCTATCTATATATATATATATACACACACACACACACACAATCTGTGTATGTATATGTATCTATGCACATATATACTATATATGTGTATATACACATTATTAGGTCCTAATTCCATGATTATGGCACATACCATTTGTGTTATCTCCATGCACTTTCCTGGGAATGCATGGACACAATCTACTGAAAATTGCTGTGATGGCTCTCCTAACTGACCTACGCCCTTTATTTTTCTGGGCGGTAGGAACAGTCTGTTTGTTGGGCTGGCTCATCTCTGCTGATGGACAAACTGTCTCTGAAGGTTTTTCTGTGTTGTATTTCAGAGAATCCTTTCTCTTGTTCTTCCAGTGAAATCGTTCCATTATTTAATAATAAACAATGGTGATCGAAGATAAGTTGTTTTCTATCTGATCGCTGAGCAAAGCTACCCGCTTCCTCTCACATCAAAGTACAAAAACAACTGCTCTGCAGATGCTGCAGCAGCTATATATAGACCAATGTGATGACATCACGGTGGGCGGAGCTTCAACTGGCAGTTGGAATTTTTTTTTTTCCTTTAGATCAGTCCACTGAAATTTGAACTGTGGGCGGGGCTTCTTCAACAGTCCGTTGGACTTTTTTTTTTTCTTTAGATCAGTCCAATGTAATGTGAATATCATGTGTATTTAAATTTAATTAAATTCAATTACATAATTTCAATTTAAAGCCTAACAACAGATAACACTTTTCAAGCAGTTACAGCACTTATTTTACTTCATTTTGGGATAATGGTTTTACATAAAGGAACAAAAGTTGATCATTGTAATCACATATGTCGGTGTTACATGGATTGTTCCAACTGACACGTTTGCTGGACAGCTTGGTCTGTTACAGGAAACTGAAAAACATCAGACTTACTGGCCGAACCTCCAGATAACTGTTACAGGGGGGGACTCAGTAAATAAAGACTGCAGTGTTATTGCCAGTGACAAACTGGATCATATGTCTTTTTTTTTTTTTGCCCATAGTGTCACTTTAGGTTAGCCAATAATGGGGGTCACTTAAACTCCTAAAATGTCTGCATTAATTAAGGGCTAACATGGTACAATCCTCTACTACTGCTGGGTATGATTTTATATTATACTAATATATATTATTTATATATATATACACACACACACACACATTATTAGGTCCTAATTCCATGATTATGGCACATACCATTTGTGTTATCGCCATGCACTTTCCTAGGAATGCATGGACACAATCTGCTGAAAATTGCTGTGATGGCTCTCCTAACTGACCTACGCCCTTTATTTTTCTGGGCGGTAGGAACAGTCTGTCGGTTGGGCTGGCTCATCTCTGCTGATGGACAAACTGTCTCTGAAGGTTTTTCTGTGTTGTATTTCAGAGAATCCTTTCTCTTGTTCTTCCAGTGAAATCGTTCCATTATTTAATAATAAACAATGGTGATCGAAGATAAGTTGTTTTCTATCTGATCGCTGAGCAAAGCTACCCGCTTCCTCTCACATCAAAGTACAAAAACAACTGCTCTGCAGATGCTGCAGCAGCTATATATAGACCAATGTGATGACATCACGGTGGGCGGGGCTTCAACTGGCAGTTGGATTTTTTTTTTTTTTTTAGACCAGTCCACTGAAATTTGAACAGTGGGGGGAGGGGGCTTCTTTAACAGTCAGTTGGACTTTTTTTTTCTTTAGATCAGTCCAATGAAATGTGAAAATCACAATTAAATGGCTGAAATAAAAAAAAATCCTTTCCTTTGTTTTCAAGGTTTGTGAATTGAGGCTGAGGGACATTTGTCAAGCAAACTAGTGACACAATTAGGTTAAGGTTTATAGACCTGTGTGTCTGTATTCCTAGGCAGCCAAGTGAGGCAATTTGCAATGACCGATTTAGTACCGAAGATGAAACAGATTTGCACTGTAAACGGACACAGAATTAAGAAGTGGTCAGGGTCAGGTCTTCCCCCAGAGCAGCCAAAGGAGGAATTCATGACTCGGGCGGTAACCTTGTAATAACCCCCATTCACACTGGTGTGATTTCTCTTGTGTTTATGGTGCCTGTTCACATCAGTGCAGCATGGTGCAGTGTGTTTTTTGAAAAGGTGCAGGTGCTTTTTTTTTTTTCTCTTTTGGATTAATGCAGTTTAGTTTTTTTTTTGTCCCATAGACTTCAATAGGATATTGGTTTTAGATATAAAAGCCAGTCTCCTACTGCAACAAACGCATAAAGCATAAAAAACGCAATACAAACACGTTTAACGCGCTAATGAAAAACACATGATGCTTGGCGTGAATCCAGACTAAATCTGACTCATGCTGCGTCTAACTTCCCCTGTTTAGCATTGGTTTGCCATGTGACAGGATTGATGTTCCCCAATGTGGTCTGGGAGGAAGATGAAGCCATTGGCCTGGGATGTGTAATGGTGGTTGGTCCCCCAGGGACCCCTGGTACAGAAAGAACAAAGCTGAATTAGTAGGACGGGGAAGTGTGAGGATGGAAACCCATAACAACCAGATTTCACTATGCAGCCCTGTAGAAGTGATCATCTGCAAGCTTTTTTTTTTTTTAACCCTCAATCCAGTTTGACCATTGAGAGTTTTGAAACTTATAAGACTCAATTTACCAAGCTTTATAGTGGGGGTCGGCAAGCCATCGATTGCAACTGACCAGTCAACCGCAGAGAGCCGACTGGTGGATCGTGAACATGACTCTGCTTCCCCCCAGCCTCAGCCACTTTCATGTTCTCTGCAGAGCGCAAAGCGGGAGGCATCATAGTGCTGGATGGAGGGCAGAGGTGCGAGCCGCCTCAGTGATTGGTTGCTACGTGGTTTTAGCAACCAATCACCAGCTTGGTATTATGAAATGTTACCTCTCCCACGTGCTATGCCGTCCCCTGATCTCCACTCTGCTGTACACTCCCTGGCAGGTAGGGAGTGTTACTTACACAGTGCTATCTTTTTATTGTGAGATTTATGGTATTTTTTTTTTAAAGGCCACCGCCTAGTAACCCCCCTGGGGATCTTTGCTTTCCTCCATGTCGTCCAGATAGATCTCACCTCTGAGAGGTTGCCTGCTTTTAAGCGTTTGTATAACCAAACCTTTATTTTTTTTTATTAAGTATAATTTTTAAATGTTAAAACCCATAACCATTAAGGATGAGCATCAAGGTGGGGTGGACCACAAGTTCATCCAAACCTCCAGTTGTTTACAGTTCAGGAGCATGATGAACTTGTGTATGTTCATTGCCATGGCAACCATAAATCAAAAGTGGAAGTGGTCAGGTGGTTTGTAAGGTCCAAACATGAGGGTTTGCTAATGTTCCAGCCTTATCCCTATAAAATCAGCAAATGGTGCCGTTGCTAATAGCAACCAATCAACTTCTATCTTTCCTTTATTTCCACACAGGTTAGAAAAGAAAAATATATAAGCCGTTTGCCTACTCTGATATTAAGTATAATCACGTTAAAAAGCAGCCCTTGTACCAGCTCATTACATGATGCTTAATACCTTCAAAGGCTAATGTGAAAGAAAGAAATTTGTGCAAAAAACGAATATAATCAATGATCAATAAAGTGCTATTTATGTGCAAATGTAACCAGCAATTAATATACCTTATTCATTATTAGTTATAGAAGATGTATTTGCACCTTTTTTTATTGATAATTGATTATATTATCTTATTTTTTTTTTTTTTTTGCACAATTTTTTTGTTCTAGATTAGTCTTTGAAGGTATTAAGCACCATGTAATGGTTTGGTACTCTGGCTGCTTTTTAATCTGATTATACAAAATTTTTGTTGACTTTATGGAGTAAATGACTCTGTATTGTAAATTTCTATTTTTTTCGCAAGTGATGTTGTTTTAAACCAGGTAATTTAAAGACCCAAAAAAAAGAAAAATGGGAAGGAAGGGTATATCAAATGTCGAATAACTGATCTCTTCTAAAAAGTCAACAGATAGGCAGAAGCTACTAAATAAGTAGATCATATGTCAATGAACGTCAGAGGAGTAAATGTATATAATAATGGTCATTTTTTTCCCTCCATCCACATGTCCATATGAGAAATAAAATCAGATGTAAGGAGACCAAGCACAGAGGGGAAATAGGTCATAGCAAAAAATAATATAGGTAATAAAATGGGAGGAAGTGGGGAGAAGTGATGATATAATATAGGTAAAATAGTTTTGGAGGTATAACCCCTTCACGCCTAAGCCTTTTTCTGACATTTGTTGCTTCCAAGTTAAAAATCTGTATATTTTGCTAGAAAATTACTTGAAACCCCCAAACATTATATATATTTTTAGCAGAGACCCCAGAGAATAAAATATAAATCGCTGCAATATTTTATGTCACACGGTATTTGCAAACGCAAATTTTTGGGAAAAAAGACACTTTCATGAATTAGAAAAACAAAACAGTAAAGGCCCGTACACACAGTACAATTATCGGTGGTAAAAAGTCATAAAACAGCCTTTTGTGCGATAATCTGACCATTAGTACGCACCATTCGACAGCCAATTTTCAATTATTGTCCAACAGAAGTTGTATGAGAAGACTAGAAAACTTTTGTCTGCTGACCATCATTGTCCAGTTTTCGGCTCATGTGTACAGAAGTTGGCCAAACAAAAGTTGTAAGTACAAAAACGCATGCTGGGAATCCAGGAAGTGTTCGGTCGTGTAAACCTGCATCCGTAATTCACAATTCACCTGAACTTCCTCTTTATACGCTCCTAACACATCACTACGTTCGACTTTGTGGAACAATAATTTGACTACCGTCAGTATGCTGGACAAAATCATGGACAGCCGATTTTGAGAAAAGATGGATGTGCGGTCGTACAACAATCGCATCGTGTGTACGAGGCTTAATGCTAGCCCAATGTTTTTGTATAATGTGAAAGATGTTACGCCGAGTAAATCGATGCCTAACATGTCATGCTTTGACATTGTGCACACTCGTGGAATGGCGACAAACTAAGGTACCTAAAAATCTCTA
Source organism: Glandirana rugosa (assembly GCA_018402905.1). Lineage (NCBI taxonomy): Eukaryota > Metazoa > Chordata > Amphibia > Anura > Ranidae > Glandirana > Glandirana rugosa. Next base: position 793,013 of record BLSH010384739.1, on the reverse strand, counting down.
TAGACGACGCTTTAAAAAAAGTTAACGGTTACCAGGTTAGAGTTACAGAGAAGGCCTTTTTCTAGAATTGCTCTCACTCTGACGATTGCCACGTTACCTCACATGTGTGATTTGAACACCGCTTACATTTGCGGGCGTCTTACATATGCGTTTTCTTTGCTGCCCAAGCACGCGGGGACGGGGCACTTTAAAATGTATTTTTCTTTATTTTTTTTTACAATGTCACTTAAAAAAAAAAAAATTCTGATCACTTTTATTGCTGTCACAAGGAATGTAAACATCCCTTGCGACAGTACTAGGCAGTGACAGCTACTCTTTATAGAGGGAACCGGGGTCTAAAAGACCCCAAATGACCCCTTTGTACTTTTGCACATTTTTTTAAATTGGCGCCATTGGCAGCCGAGTAAACTGGAAGTGAAGACGTGACGTGGCTTCCAGGATTTTACAGTGGGACGGGATTTTACTTCAGGTCTCAGCCTAGTCGGCAGACATTCCGGCTGGTGGCTCGGGTCTCGCGGTGGGACGGGAGGCCCGGGAAGAGCGGCAGATGGCACGGGGGGGGGTGGGACATCCCCTCCCAATCCTTTAGGATAACAGCCGGTTATCGGTTCTCACCACTAAAAAGCCCACTGCTGGCTCTAAAAAATGATACTGGGGTGATGCCCAGGAGTTAGTCCATAGAGTAAGGAAATGTGTGAAAAAGCAATTGGGAACCTCATGCCAGAGTTTTAAAATCTGAGGAATTGATGAAACCCATCCAAGGCCTCCATTTCTCCATAAATGTGCCAGGTGTCATGATATTGGGCTACTCATTGTTCTATTCCCATGATACGGCAAAGCTCAGACACCCAAGCAGTAATAGGAAGGATGGTTAAAGTATTCCAATATTTATATTTCCTCCTAAAATCCAGGGACTTTATCGGATGACATCCAAGAAGCAACACGGACTAAACGTGTATGGATAAAAAATATTTCCAAATTTATTAATTCTAGCACATGTATACAAAAATAAAAGAAATACACGTTAGATACCATACACTAACTTTTCATGTATATTTGTAAATAACTATATATATATTTTTAATTTATACCAGGTATTTCATTTCACAAGTAGCAGGCTGCTGTCAACACTTTTTATAGATAAATCCACTTCATCAGGACTGGCAGTGAAAGGGTTACAAAGACATCCATACCACAATAATGGTCTCAACAAGTCTATGGCTAACATAATAGAAAAAAAACCCACATTTTCCCTCTCACAAATAATACAACAGATAGGGATCGTTCCCTCAGCACACACCCCACCGGTACTCACTTGCAGCATTAAATGTTCCATAGAGAATAGCTAACAGGCTACTCCCATATAGGACTAAAAAGATGAAGAATCCTGCAAGACTAAATACAAAGACACTTGCCAGTTGTACTGTCCTGTCACAGGAGGGTAATGGTAGGAGACCACCAAACAGGAATGTGTCCACCCAGCCCCCCTTTCCTTTGGATAATGGAGGGGTCTGCAGGGGGCGTTATAAGGACAGAATGTTCTTTGGGGCACATTCCTCTTTGGTGGACTAGGAGGGAAGAGAGTTCCCCCCACTATTTCAAGTGACAGGTGATCCTATTGGATGCCTTTCACATCGGAGGAGGGGGATGCGTGGCTGCTTCTGTTAGGAAGAGAATCTGTGGCTAAAGCTGACTTTCTGCACCTATGCAGGCATGTCTTGGATCTGCTAACCAGTGCAGGGGTCACTAAGGGTTAACAGTTGTGCAGGGTGAGTTCATTGATTGGAGCCCAGCTGCCTTATTTAAACACCTCAGCAGCACACAGACTCTGCTGTCTGATCTACAGCGTGTGGTGTGTGTTCCTGATCTGCCTGTACTTTGATTACCTGTTCCTACGACCCGGCCTGCCTGACCTTTCTGATTCCCGCCTGCACCGACCCCTGGACCTCCTACGACCACCCTCCTGCCTAGCCCTCCTGTACTTCTGCTGCCCGCCTGTTGACGACCCTGCCTGAACCCGACCATCCATCTGCCTGCTCCTTCTGTACTGCACCGCCAGTCAGCTTCACGACCCGGCCTGTACGACCACGCTTCTTGTGCACGAGTGCACCTACGGACTTCCTATCAACACCAGTGACCCAGTCCGACCCTCGTGCCATCCTGCACTCCCGAGCCACCTGTCTACTCTACCAGGGGTTCCCGAGTCAGGGTCGTAAGGGAGGTTACCCACTGCATAAGTCAGACTCATCCACCAGGTACGTGACAGGGAGGCGCCATGTTGGATTTCGGCCGGTCCTCCACAATCAGACTGTTTTGGGGTCAGCATTGCGGCGGGGGCACTCGTCAATGGGACCGGAATGCTCTCGGGTGTGTACCGGAGGGTCTCAGTGAGAATTCTAGCAAGCTTGTGAGCCGGGAGAAGGATCAATTCAGGGTTCTGTACGGGAGCTGTGTGAGATGCGTCCTCTTACATGCCGCTCTTGGCCACGCCCCCAAGGATCAACCTGTTCTGAGTTTATTTAATTGCCTTACTGGATAGTTCAATCAAATCCTAGTATGTAAGCACCTTACCTTCAGACCTTCCCATCTCTGGGACTAAGCTCGTATGGCTGAAACATGTCAGAGAGGGGCGGTATCCAGGTGGAGACTAATTGCATTGATCTTATCGTGTGCGGCTTCCCTTTCAATGTCGGTGTATTAGAATCATGGTCATTAGAGTAACAAGCTAGCCTTTCAGGAACCAAAAATGTCATCTACTGTTGCTAAGCATAAACCACCAGCTACGAGGAAAATGGATTATCAGGCTCAAAACTGACAAATAAAAAAGTTTTTTTATCAATACTACAAGATGCTGTCATATATTAATGTTTTTTTATTGTTAAAGATATTAGATCTATGCAGCAGAGGTCACAGAATACACAAGCATTTCAAGCTGTAAATGGCTTGAATTTACACATGCATGACACCCCCATCACACCAGCCTGTGCAAATGTTTGTAATTCCAGGACAGCTACATAATGCATTAAGAGGGTCAGAGGGCAGAGGGTGACATCATTGTCTTCTATATGGCTTAGTATACAAACGATGCAATGTTGTGTACTCACACAGCACACTTACAGTATTGTTCTAACTTAGTGCAAGCAGAGGTCTCTATTACACAACACAGTGTTGTTTGATTCTTTGGAAGTATTTTAATAAATTAATTTATTAAATGCAGGATAGATTTATGTTTACATTGTCTGAAGGCATACAACGTAAAATACTAGTCCATCAAAAAGTAACATTTTCCCCCTTTGAGTAGATGTTAGTAGGTGAATATATTGCCCAATGACATTTTTTACATTTGAGCTTCCAGCTCCACTCACCTGTTGCTAGTATTAGTGTACATAGATGAAATACATACTGTATGTAGGGATGTGTTCCCTATCTGCCTTGCAGTATACAGTTGTAGCCATTGTTCCCTTGGGGGTTGCTGAAAGTAGTGGGACAAGAACACTGAGGTCTACACACCTCTTTCCACTAACTCCCGTCACGCTGTCCACCTCGGTGATGAAAGTCGTTGGGGGTTCCCTTGTTACCGATGTTGACATATGACGTTCCGTCTATCCCTTGTGTAGGGATGTATGTCATACATAAAGTAGATACATGTGATTATGATCGTTGTCCACTCACCTCGACCTTCGAGTTTACATTTTTTACAGTAACCCGTTATATAAGTGGATGATTGTAGATGAGTTTCCCCCTTTTACAATGAAAAACTACCTGATCATAAAATGCAACATACGGAAGTCTGTTACATTTGTA
>BLSH010384739.1:760000-774683 GCA_018402905.1 Glandirana rugosa | reverse complement strand
GTGGCTTTAGGGGTCTTAGGGACCCCGGGGGACCTATCTGATGAGGAAACGGGTGGTGACATGGGGACTGAGGACCAAGAGCCTGTGACTGACCAGGACAATGTGCTGGTAGCCACCATTATCGCTGGCATTCGCACCACGCTGCAGTTAGATCAAACAGGCGAATCGCGGTCTGCCTATGTGTGCGGGTCTTCCAGGCCCCCCAAGGCCCCCAAGTCCTATCCTTACAATGAATTTTTTGACCATTTCCTATACCATGAATGGCAACAACCACGCCGTTTCCCCTCACTGACTGCACGTTTTTCTGAACGCTATCCCTTTGAGGAGAGCTTCCTAAAGAAATGGGAATCTCCTGCGGTGGATCCGCCTATTGCACGCCTTACTAAGGCGACTACCATTCCTATGGAAGGGACTCCTTCTTTTAAGGATCCTGCTGATAGAAGAACAGAGGCACTTCTGAAGTCCTTGTTTTTGAATGCGGGCTCCGCGGTGCGACCTGCCTTGGCTGGGGCCATGGCAGCACAGTACCTTTCGGAGTGCATGAAGGAACTCAAGTCGGATCTGACTGAAGGTCGCCTCATGGAGGCACCGCAGAAGGCTGAGTTTTTATTCCAGGGGATTAATTACCTCTGTGATGCGGCGGTGGACGTTCTGCCCTTGTTGTCCAGAATTTCTATCGGCCATTAGGCTTCGCAGAACTCTTTGGCTGCGGTCCTGGTCGGGTGACCACGCCTCCAAACTAGGTTTGGCTGATATTCCCTTCCAGGGTGGGCGCCTATTTGGCTCACGGCTTGACGAAATCATTAAGGATTTTACGGGAGGTAAGAGTACCTTCCTTCCAGAGCCTCGCAGGTGTGAATTTCGCTGTAGACAGGAGCCTTCTACGTCTGGTCAGCGGAAGCCCTTTCGTGCGTCCACCCCGGCAAGTAAGGGACCCCGTCCCGGTAAGGTTGCTGCAGGGGCTGGACGCCGACAGTGGCAGCACAAACCAGGAAAAACAGAAGACAAGCCTTCCCCAGCCTGATGGGTCGCCCCCACCCGATTGTCGGGTGGGGGGACGTCTTCGGGGGTTCGCAAACCGGTGGCTGGCTCGCATTTCCGACCGCTGGGTCTGCGAGGTGGTGTCCGCCGGGTACAGGATAGAGTTCATCTCTCTACCCCCAGACAGGTTCTTCCCATCAAACTTAAGCCTCTCGCTGGAGCGCAAACAGGCCCTTCTCAGGGCGGTGCAGGCTCTCTCAGATCAGGGAGTGATCGTACCGGTCCCACAAGGGGAGAGATTTCGAGGCTTTTACTCGAATCTCTTTGTGGTACCCAAAAAGGGCGACGGGTTCCGGCCCATCCTGGATCTGAAGGCCCTAAACAAATTTGTCAGGGCACGGAAATTCCGGATGGAGTCCGTTCGGTCGGTTGTGACCGCCCTGCACCAAGGGGAATTCCTAGCATCGTTGGACATAAAGGATGCGTACCTTCATGTACCCATCCATCCGCGACATCAGCGATTCCTGCGATTCGCTGTTGGGGATCGCCATTTTCAATTTGTAGCTCTTCCCTTCGGTCTGACCTCCACGCCCCGGGTGTTCACGAAGTTACTGGCCCCGGTGTTGGCATTGATGCGGCAGAGGGGCATTGCCATAGTGGCTTACCTGGAAGATCTGCTCCTGCGAGCGGACTCTGCCTCTGCCTCTGCCCTAGAGGAGAATGTGAGCATCGCAATGGTCTCATTGCAGGACTTCGGATGGTTACTCAACCTGCAGAAGTCATTGGTGTCTCCCTCTTGCCGTCTGGAGTACTTGGGTCTCATTCTGGACACAAACCAAGCGAAGGTATTTCTCCCTCCGACAAAGCTACAGAGCTTACAGTTGGCTGTACGCACCCTACTATCACGCCGCCGGTCTTCTTTGCGGTTCTGTATGAGGGTGCTGGGGCTCATGGTCTCGTCATTCGAGGCGATACCTTTTGCCCAGAGTCACACTCGTTTGCTCCAACGAGCAATCCTGGTTCAATGGGACAAGTCCCACCGGTCCTTAGATCTTCTGATCCGGCTGGGCCCTCAGACCAGGGCGTCCCTCACTTGGTGGTTGCGGGACTCGGCCCTCACTCGAGGGAAGTCATTCCTTCCCATTCAATGGACGGTGATCACCACGGACGCCAGTCTGACGGGTTGGGGCGGAGTCCTGGAACAGTTATCAGCTCAGGGTCGTTGGTCGGCCCAAGAGGCCTGTCTTCCAATCAATGTGCTGGAGCTCAGAGCGATCAGACTGTGTCTGTCTCATTGGACGAGGAGATTGCAATGGCGTATGTGAATCATCAGGGCGGCACTCGGAGTCCAGCGGCGGCTGCGGAGGCAGCCCTGATTCTGCATTGGGCGGAACTCCATGTTCCGGCAATTTCTGCGGTTTACATCCCAGGTGTGGAGAACTGGCAGGCGGACTTTCTCAGTCGCCAAAAGCTGGACCAGGGGGAGTGGTCCCTTCACCCGGAGGTGTTCAGTCAGATTTGCCACAGGTGGGGAACACCAGATGTGGATCTCATGGCGTCCAGGTTCAATCACAAAGTGAGAAACTTTGTGTCCAGGACGAAGGATCCGTTGGCAGTGGCCACGGATGCTCTGGTGGCCCCCTGGAGCCATTATCACCTCCTGTACGCTTTTCCTCCCATACGTCTGCTTCCAAGGTTGGTGCGCAGAATAGCAATGGAAGGAATTCCGACCATTTTGGTGGCTCCGGATTGGCCTCGGCGCACTTGGTACGCCGACGTAGTGCAAATGGTGGCAGACGACCTCCTGTCTCAAGGACCCATCTTGCACCCTGCTTTACCCTCGCTGGCTTTGACGGCTTGGCTATTGAGTCCCAGGTGCTAAGGGATAGAGGAGTGGCCGACTCCGTGATCCCCACCTTATTGAAGGCTCGCAAGTGCACCTCTCGCAAGATTTATCACCGTACCTGGAAGGCCTATATTGCCTGGTGCGAGGCGGAGGGCTACAACCCCCATTCGTTTGTAGTCTCCAGGGTACTGACTTTTCTTCAGCAGGGTCTAAATAAGCAGTTGGCTTTGAGTACTCTTAAGGGCCAGATCTTGGCCTTAGCCATACTTTTTCAGAGACCTTTGGCTTCGCACTCTCTGATTCGTACCTTTGTACAAGGTGTGCGACATGTGGCGCCTCGGGTGAGATGCCCGATGGCCCCATGGGATCTGAATCTGGTGCTTTCTGTTCTTCAAAAACCACCTTTATGAAAAGATCAGGGAGATCCCCTTACAACTTCTGTCACAGAAGGTGGCCTTTTTGGTTGCCATCACTTCTGCCAGGCGAGTGTCGGAATTGGCTGCCCTATCGTGCAAGTCTCCTTATTTGGTGATACATAAGGATAAGGCGGTCTTGCGACCCCTTCTGTCCTTTCTTCCAAAGGTAGTCTCTTCTTTTCATATCAATGAAGATATTGTTCTACCTTCATTGTGCCCTCGTCCATTGCACCCGAAGGAATTTGAGTTGCATGCCTTGGACGTAGTTAGGGCCTTACGGGTGTACTTGGCTGCTACAGCTTCTTTTCGAAAAGCTGACGCCCTGTTTGTTCTGCCAGAGGGCCCGCGCAAAGGTTTGGCAGCCTCTTCGGCTACGATTTCTCAGTGGATTAGAAAGACCGTGACCCATGTGTATTCTGTTCGGGGCAAGGTTCCCCCTTTTCCGGTCACGGCTCATTCTACCCGGGCGGTTAGTACTTCCTGGGCCTTCAGACACCAGGCTTCGGTGTCACAGGTGTGCAAGGCGGCCACTTGGGCCTCGGTTCACACTTTCACTAAGTTTTACAAAGTTGATGTGTTTGCATCTTCGGATGCTGCTTTTGGCCGCAAAGTTCTGCAGGCGGCAGTGTAGGCGCGTCTGGCGCCTCCTCAGAGGTTCAGTTGGGTACAGTTGTTTTGCGTTTACCCACCCCTCTTTTTTGACACAGCTTGGGGACGTCCCCACAAAGTCATGAAGAGCTGCGTCTGTCAGTGAACGTAGGAGAAAAAGGGATTTTATTAAAACTTACCGTAAAATCCTTTTCTCCGAGTTCACTGACAGACGCAGCACCCACCCCTCTGGGCTCTATTTTGGTACGGCTTGTGTACAAACTGGAGAGCTCCTCTGTGAGGGGGGGTTTTAATGTAGGAAAAGAGGACGGCCCCCAGGGGAGGGGCCAGCTGATTTCTTTTCCATGCCTAGTTAACTCCTGGTAGGACGAACATAAAACCCCACAAAGTCATGAAGAGCTGCGTCTGTCAGTGAACTCGGAGAAAAGGATTTTACGGTAAGTTTTAATAAAATCCCTTTTTTTTAGTTTCCGAGCATGTGTAGTCGTGATTGTACGAAAACCGTACTAATGATACGAAAATCAGACGTTGAGTTGCCGTACGAAAACATTTTATAGCCTGCACAACCAGCTTTTATCTTACGAAAAATCAGCTGGCGTAAGGGGCATACTAACGGTAAGAATTTCGGCCGTTAAATGAAAATTCCCGTCCGTAATTCGCATTGTGTCTACTGGCCTTAAGGCTCCATGCACACTACCATTTTTTTAAGCTCCTAGAAGCTAAATAGTATTATCATATGTGTCCACGCACACTACATTAGGCTATTAGCATTTTTTGAGCTTCAGTGTCTAGGAGCAGAAAGAAAATTTGATTTTGTAATATTTCTCAGAGCATTTTTCCAGCAGGAACGCTCCTAAACGCTACTAATAGGGTATTTTTTTTATAGCTTTAGCTTTTTTTTAGATTTCTCCGCATCCAATTTGCATGTCAGGAGATTGTGACCGTCTCTCAATGGTGTCCTGTGCATCATCTGGTCTGTTTCAGCCAAAAAAAAAAATTTGGGCTGAAATTGGACCTGAAGAGGTGAATGGGGACGTACCGCACCCCTGCTGTGAGCCTCTGCATTCTCCAGTGTGAACCCAGCCTGAAAGTGTGCATGGACACATAGGGGTTGATTTAATTAAGGCAAATCCACTGTGCACTTCAAATGCACTGCGAGTGCACTTGGAAGTGCAGTCATGTAGATCTGAGGGGAAGCTGTGCTGATTTCTACCATTCAGTCATGTGCAATCAAAAATGTTGTTTTTCTCTAGTCTGTCCAGGACAGCACTAGAGAGAAGGCTCCTCCTCCGAAGGCAGGAAACACATCATCTTAAGATCATAAAATGGCGGTCACATCCGCTCTTCCACAGTCTTTTGTGTTTCCTCCCTGGAGGAGGAGGCAGAGATGGAGCTCATCTCCCCCTGGGGGGCTGAGGTGGCTTGGAAAGGGGGGAGAAGGTTGTACCTGTATGGTGCAGTAGGAGCCCCTCAGTCGGGTTCCAGAGGGGGGCTGCAGACAGGCACTTTTTTTCCTTTAGGAGCCCAGGGAGGGCTGGCATGCCCTGCATGATTCCCCTTAATTGGGACACCGCAATGTGCAAGGCGGGCGCGGGCCGCTTGTTCTGGCTGCTGACATAGGGGGAAGACGGGGCTTCTGCCGTGTCACTTCCGGTCCCGGGTCATGCAGGGTGCCTGGATGCCAGAACTTTCGGTGGTCAATTTAAACGCTGGCCACACAAGCAGGGCACCGGCTCCTTTTCCGGTACATTAAGGCCAGTGCAACGGACTTTGACAGGACTGTGGCGATGATGCAGGAGTGGAAGAGGCCCAGCGCAAGTGGCAGTGGCGCGGCTCCAGCTCAGGTAGGTAGGAACAGAGGTGGTAGACCTACCAGGCTGGGGGGGAGGGGGGGTGAGTGATGCCGGTTATACTAGCCAGTGGGTTCGGAACGCCTGGGGACCCTCCACCTGTTCCCTTAGTTGGTGCCGGACCCTTGCCGAGGCCTTGTGAGCCCGGAGGTTGGCTGGGGAAGGGGGAACGCACAATGGTGAGGTGATGGTAACCTTATGTGTGTTCCAGGTACTGACAGCAATTTCTCTGCCCCTTCTATTTTTTTTTTTTTTTTGTCTTCCCACTCCTTAGTCTCAGCCTAAAGAAGCAGAGAAGTCAGGGGGGAAGAAGAGGTGCCAATCCTGTGATACTAAATTTAAAGAGGGATGGAGCAAGCCACTTTGCAATCCATGCATAGGCAAGTTGGTGTACAAAGAGGCGATGGGAGCATGCAAGGATTTGATCTCTGGAGTCCAGAAAGAGATGAAAGCAATCAAGTCTATGTTGTCAAATCTGGAGACCCCAAAACAGCCAGTGGAAGTAACTCCCGTTTCTGCCCCAGAGGAGGGTGAGGAAATTGGGGATGAGAGCCTGGATTCCCTTGAGGAACTCAGTATTTCAGCTTCCTCTTAGGATAGTCCAGATCAGGAATCGAGGTCTCCCAGATACAAGCTCTCGGTAGAGGATGTAGAGTCCTTGCTGGGCATAATTTACGAAACCTTGGAGATTAAAGAGGAGCAGGCAGAGCTATCTTTACATGACCAGATGTACCAGACCTTGAAAGAGGAACAAGGTAGGGTCACTATCTAAAAGGACTGGGTAGAGCCCGAGAAGAAGCTCCTTTTTTCCCCCAAAAGTTTAAAGAGGAGGTTCCCTTTTAGTGAGGACCCTTCCTGTGTATGGAACAAAGTTCCGAAACATGATGCGGCTTTTTATCGGTGCTGGCTAAATAAACTACAGTCACAACTAGAGGGGGTACCCCATGTAAGGATATCCTGGATTCCCTGCCCATGCTGAAAAAAGCAGCGGGTTATATGGTCAGACGCATCGACTGAAGCTGTTAAACATTCGGCCTAGACAGCAGCGCTCGTGTATTCACGCAGGGCTTTGTGGTTGAAGTCTTGGTCAGAGGATCCGGCCTCAAAAATAAGTCTCTGTGGCATCCCTTTCCGAGGGGGACCTTTTGTTCAGTCAAGACCTGGAGAAGGTCCTAGACCGAATGGCAGATAAGAAAGCTTTCCTGGTTAAAATTGAAAAAACCCCGGCAAGGCGTTTTTTTTTTTTTTTTTCCCCGTCCCCAAAGATCGCAGGGGCAAGCCTCTTAAGGGATCAGCAACTAAAAAACAGTGGGGGAAAGGGAAGCAAAAATGGGGAGCGTCCTCCTTTCCTAAGACCCCAAAGTCCCAGTGACTCCATCCTGGTGGGAAGAAGGTTGGGGCAGTACCTCCTGCAGTGGGAAAAGATTTACCCAAGCAATTTCTATTTTGAGAATAATCCGGGGGGGGGTTTATCGGATTCCCTGCGGGCGCAGATTACCGATGATAGACCAGCGGGTATTAGTCCCGGTTCTTCCAGAGGAGATAAACCGGTGTTTTCGCTCACACATTTTTGTAGTCCGAAAACCAGCCGGAAAGTACCGCCTTATATTAGATCTAAAAACTCTGAACAAATGGGTGGTTTACAAAAGATTCAAGATGGAAACGATCTGGACTGTAAAAGCTATTCTTCCACCAGATTGCTTCATGGTGTCCCTCGATTTGAGGGATGCTTACTTGCACGTCCCCATTTATGAGCAGTCGCAAAACCTGTTGAGAATTGTGATCAGAGGACCACCTGCAGTTCAGAGCACTGCCTTTTGGCCTATCATCCCCAAACCTGGCGGAGGCGCTGGCTGCCCTCAGACTAAGGGGAATAGCAGTCATCCCTTACTTGGACGACCTTTTATTTTTTGCCCCCTGCGAGCACCAGCTGCGAAAGGACCTGCGATCGGTTGTCGCCTTTCTGGAAAATCTGGGATGGCTGCTGAACAGGGAAAAATCAAACCTGATGCCAGCCCAGACTCTTCTCTACCTAGGATTCATGGTGAATTCAGTAGAGCAAAGAGTCTACCTCACAGAAGAGAAGGTGAAGGCCATGACAGCGTCTTTCCAGACCAACCTGGCATTGTCGATTCGGACAGCCATGTCAGGTTTGAGTCTCCTGGCAGCAATGATTACAGCAGTTATGTGGGCCAGGGCTTACGTCAGATGTCTGCAGGCGGAGATCCTGAGGAGCTGGGATGGGACGCATCAGTCTTTGGACAAGACCTTCCACCTATCCAGAGGCAAAAAGGTCACTGTGGTGGTGGAGGGACAAAATAAATCTAGTACAGGGTATTCCATGGGTCTTTCTGGTATCCATCAGGATCACCACAGACACCAGTATCTGGGATGGGGGACCCAAGGTGACGCAGGGTCATTGGTCTAACGCGGAATCCAAAAGATCGGTGAATGGGAGGGAATTGTGGGGCGATTTTGGTAAGCCCTTAGGGTTTTCTCCAAAGAGCCAAAAGGTAACCATGTGTAAGTCCTTTCGGACAGCATAGTGGCAGTCTTGTATGTCAACAAACAGGGTGGCACGTGGTGTCCTTCCCTGATGCATATGACAAATGACATGTTTCGGTGGATCTAAATTATTTGAGTTCAATTTCGGCAGCCCACCTCAAGGGGGTGGACAACCATTTTAGCGGATTTCCTGAGTCTGCATCAGATTCTGGAATCCGAATGGTCTCTGAACAGGGAGGTATTCCAGCATTTGGTGACAAAGTGGGGTCGCCCGGAGGTGGACTTGTTTGCCAGCAGGGAGAATACCAAACTTCTAGTTGGCAAGAGACGCAAGGGCTCAGGGGATAGACGCTCTAGCCTAAGAGTGGTCATATCGCCTGTCCTACACCTTTCCCCCGTTAAAGCTTATCCCCAGAGTAATAAGGAAATTTCTACAGGAGAGCACCACCATGATTCTGGTGGTCCCATATTGGCCACGGACGCCATAGTACTCCATGCTGCTGCGCTTGGCAGTGGAACCTGTCGGCAACTGGTGTGACCAGAGATGTGTGGACTGCAACAGAGAATGCCAGGCACAAAGTAGAGTAAATAATATAATTTATTTAAAATATAAGTGGATAATAATTTAAACGCACCTCCAAAATACCAACCGGTGTAAACAGCCAAATAACAAAAATAGTGACACACAAAGAACAATTGCCTAAACAAAGTATATACAGCAGATAGGGAAATGCCAAACCGTAAACGTAGCCAAACCAGGGTCATACACAGGAGATCAGTCAGAGGGAGCAAGACAAGGCAGGAACAGTGAAGAAATGATGGAGAGAGCCTGTGGGAAAGGATCAGGCTGCAAGACAGGGATCCAGGAACAGATTCAGGATTGAGGCACATGGAGACCAACACCAAAGCACTAAGCATATGGCAGACAGGGTTTAACCACTTCACCTTCGGAAGGATTTCACACTTTAGGACCAGAGCACTTTTTGCGATTCAGCACTGCGTCGCTTTAACTGACAATTGCGCGGTCATGCGACGTTGCACCCAAACAAAATTTGCGTCCTTTTTTTCCCACAAATAGAGCTTTCTTTTGGTGGTATTTGATCACCGCTGTGTCATTTCTGATCGCTGCTATAAACAAAAAAAGAGCGACCATTTTGCAAAAAAACCCAAATTTCTTACTTTTTGCTAAAATTCAAATCCAAAAAAAAAATATAAAAAAACATTTTTTTTTTCACCGGTTTTGGCGGATTTATATTCTTCCTCATATTTGTGATAAAAAAAAAAAAAAAATCGCAATTGGCGTTTATTGATTGGTTTGCGCAAAAGTGGCCGCGTTTACGGATGATAATTCATTTCTGGGGTTTTTATTATTTTTTTTTTTATATTTTTTTCGGTACTGTGATATTGCAGCGGACATGTCAGACATTTTTGACACTTTTTGGGACCAATGACATTTATTCATCAGAAATTTTAAATGTCCACTGATTACTGTATAAATGTCATTGGCAGTGAAGGGGTTAACCTGCAGGGGAAGATCTAGGGGTTAAGTTTGTTCCCTGGGTGTGTTCTTACTGTGGGGGGGGTTGGGCTATCATGGGCATGAGAGATCTAACTGATCCCAGTGACAGGGATCAGTAGATCTCCCATGCCCGCACTGTCAGAATGGGGAACTGCCGTGTTTACATCGGCGGTTCCCCGCTCTTTGTGGCCGCTCATCGCGGCTTGCCAGTGAACATCGGGTCCGCACGAGCCGCGGACACACTCCTTAGGAGTGCGGCGGGCGTGCACACGCCCCCTAGCGGCCGTTCACAGATCGCCGTCTTTTTACGGCGATTCGCACACAGCATCCACACTTCCGCCGTGAATACACGGCAGGCAGTGGGGAAGTGGTTAAGTATCCTTCCTGTAATGAGCATCAGGTGATGACTCGTGAGCTTCTGTTTGCTGGGAGACACCTGCTGGTCGATACTGGAACTGCAGCCCATGGATCCAGGAGCCACAGTGCCACCATCAAGTGAGCTCTTTACTGACAACCATTGGTGGATACTGGAACTGCAGCCCATGAATCCCTGAGCCACAGCGCCACCAACTGGTGAGACTTTTCCTGACAGAACCTCTCCTAATGTTGCCCGATAGGGAAGACCTGCTTTCACAGGGACAGGTTCTGATGTCAAAAGATCCGGAGTTTGGTTGTCGGCTTGGTGTCTGAGGAAAGCCTCCTGAAAGCAAAGGGCCTCTCAGGTAGAGTCGTTGACACTATCCTATCCAGTAGAAAGCGGGTCACTCAAGCCATTTATTCCAAATATTGGAAAATCTTTTGTGGTTGGTTAAACGGCAAGAAGGTGTCGGCAGGTATCCCAGCCGTCCTGGAGTTTTTACAGGAAGGTGCGGATCAAGGTCTTGCCATCAGTAGTTTTAAAGGTCCATGTGGCGGCCTTGTCAGTTTTTTTTCAACAGCCCCTGGCTTTAGACCCGCTAATCAGCAGGTTCTTCAAGGGGTTGGCAAGAATTAGACCTGTTCCTTTTTAGAGTCATTCCTAAATGGGACCTGACAGTAGTATTATAGGGTTGGATAATACTGTCCCAGGAGGTAGAACTGTCTTGGAGGCTGGCCACACTCAAGATATATTTTTTGGTAGCCATTTCAACAGCCAGGCGGGTTAGCGAACTGCAGGCACTCTCTATAAAATAGCCCTTTCTGCAGATTTTTGATGATAGGATAGATTAGTGATGCGCACTGACCCGGAGTTCCTACCCAAGGTGGCATCCAACTTCCATAGGTCGCAGGAGATCGTTTTGCCTTCGTTCTCAGCGTCTCCAGCTAATCAGAAGCTGAATTCCGCCAGCTAGATGTAAGGGCTTGTGTCTTGCGATTCTTGGATTTATCTAAAGAAATTAGAAAATCAAATGCTCTTTTTGTGCTGCACGCCGGTAAGAAAACGGGGTCCCAGGCGTCAAACACAATCGCTCGATGGATAAAGCAAGCAATTTTGGAGGCATACAAAGCCTTGGGAAAGGAGTGCCCCCCCCATATCGCTCATTCCACACGGGCGCTATCTGTTTCCTGTGCTGAGCGAGCTGGAGCAACGCCAGAATGAATTTGTCAAGCTACTTGACATTTATCAAACATTATAGACTGGACCTTATCTCCGCCAAGATCGGGCGTTTGGGAGAAAGGTCCTCCAGGCAGAAGTGTAACCCCCCCAATTCAGTAAGTTCTCGTTGATACTCTCTAGTGCTGTCCTGGACAGATGACTATATAGAAAACCAGAGTTAGACTTAACAGTAACTTGGTTTTTAGGAGTCCTCCAGGACAGCAGGGATTCCCATCCCTATATGCTGTTATAACTTTGGACAAGTGTTTTTTCTTTGTTTCAGAAGCTGTTTGTTCTGGGGGAGTTCTCGGCTAAAAGACTGAGGAAGTGTATGTGACTGCCCTTTTATGATCTTAAGATGATGTGTTTCCTGCCTTCGGAGGAGGAGCCTTCTCTAGTGCTGTCCTGGACATCGCCTAGTTACCGGTAAGTCTAACTGTTTTTTTTATTTTCCTTGCATGTCCCCCCTCAGGTCTACAGAGAGTGCACTTCCAAGTGCAATTGCAGTGCACTTGTAGTGCATGGTGGATTTGCCTTTTAGTAAATAAACCCCATAGTATAAGGCCTCATGCACACTGCTGACTCTAAACGGAAGTTGAGGCATTTGGGCATTTTTTTTTCAGCTGCCCTTGAACTCTCCTCTATATTATCTTATCAGTACATGCACACAGTGTAGTTTAAGGTCGTTTCTAGGCAGTTGAGTTTAGAAGCATTTCTTGGAAAGTAAAAAAAATACTTTCAGACGGATGTTCAGAGGCATTGGAAAGATCAAATGCCTGTAACAGCTTGTAAACATGGTGACTCGCATCTAGGAGCGTCTCGTTTACAGGCGTTTCCATTTATTTAAAAAAAAGGTTCCTAGACGCGAACGCGGCTCCTACTTCCAGCAGGATAATGCACCGTGTCACAAAGCTCAAATCATTTCACCCCTGGTTTCTTAAACATGACAATGAGGCCACTGTATTCCAATGGCCCCCACAGTCACCAGATCTCAATCCAACAGAGCACCTTTGAGCTGTGGTGGAATAGGAGATTCACATCATGGATGTGCAGCCGACAAATCTGCAGCAACTGCGTGATGCTATCATGTCATTATGGACCAAAATCTCTGAGGGATGTTTCCAACACCTTGTTGAATCTATGCCCTGAAGAATTAAAGTAGTTTTGTAGACTAAAAGGGGGTCCAAGAGGCTAAGGTGTACCTAATTCATCAGGTTTTGTTTCCTCTATACTGTCCTATATACAGAGTCTTATGTATATAGAGCCTCATACGGATCAATCATCATCTACAATACATACCATATAAATAGTAGAGCTGCACGATACTGGGCAAAATGAGAATCACAATTTTTTTTGGGGCTAACAACACCGTTTAGTGTGGGGTTTTTTTTTTTTTTTTGAAAAGTGTAATTTTTCACAAAAATTGTGTTTGAAAGACCGCTGCGCAAACACTGTGTGACATAAAATATTGCAACAGCTGCCATTTTATTCTCTAGGGTCTCTGCTAAAAAAAAAATGATACTGTTTGGGGGTTCTAAGTAATTTTCTAGCAGAAAATACTGGATTTTTACTTGTAAGCAACAAATGTCAAAAGATTGTCTTTTTAAATGGTTAAACTGAACTCTTGTATATACCACGGAGTTCATTCCTTTGATAACTAGAAACGTATCTCTTTGCTTCTTTTATCAGCAATGATCTCAGACTTGGCAATCTGCCCAGATAGGAGAGACTCAAGTCCGACTTAGAAAAAGGTTAAAAGGTTCCTGGGGAGACTTCAGGCGACTTGCATTGACTTCTATTACAGTCAAGTTGCGCTGAGTCGCCCCACAAGTCTGTCTCCATTAACGGCACTGAAATGCGCGGTAATGCATGATGGAGATTGTGGTGGGGGGGGGTTGGGGTGCATCAAGAGCGCAATTTTAATCGTACAGCTCTAATATATAGTCTATGCTGATCTACACACAGCAACCACTCATCAGTCTGGTCCTCCATATACTGCCACATTTCCTAAATATATATCAAATCTTCATTCTTTATCATATGTATCATATGCCAATTTATATTTTCATCTACAAACCCCATTCATCAGGGTCTGTTCCCTCCATACTGCCCTGGATTCACAGTCCTATGTCTGTAGCCCTCCATAGTAATTTATTTGATGCACTGTTGGTATAGAGTGTGAGTCTAATAAATAGTGTGTGTGTGTGTGTGTGTGTATACACACACATACACACTCGTATGCAAAAGTTTAGGAACCCCTGACAATTTCCATGATTGTCATTTATAAATATTTGGGCATTTTGGATCAACAATTTAATTTTAATCTATCAAATAACTGAAGGACACAGTAATATTTCAGTAGTGAAATGAGGTTTATTGGATTGACAGAAAATGTACTACAGTGCCTTGCGAAAGTATTCGGCCCCCTTTGAACTTTGCGACCTTTTGCCACATTTCAGGCTTCAAACATAAAGATATAAAACCTGTAATTTTTTGTGAAGAATTAACAACAAGTGGGACACAATCATGAAGTGGAACGAAATTTATTGGATATTTCAAACTTTTTTATCACATAAAAAACTGAAAAATTGGGCGTGCAAAATTATTCAGCCCCCTTAAGTTAATACTTTGTAGCGCCACCTTTTGCTGCGATTACAGCTGTAAGTCGCTTGGGGTATGTCTCTATCAGTTTTGCACATCGAGAGACTGAAATTTTTGCCCATTCCTTTTTGCAGAACAGCTCGAGCTCAGTGAGGTTGCATGTGGAATGCTACAATGGAATGGTTCACAAATAAACATATCCAGGTGTTAGAATGGCCAAGTCAAAGTCCAGACCTGAATCCAATCGAGAATCTGAGGAAAAAACTGAAAACTGCTGTTCACAAACGCTCTCCATGCAACCTCACTGAGCTCGAGCTGTTCTGCAAGGAGGAATGGGCAAAAATTTCAGTCTCTCGATGTGCAAAACTGATAGAGACATACCCCAAGCGACTTACAGCTGTAATCGCAGCAAAAGGTGGCGCTACAAAGTATTCACTTAAGGGGGCTGAATAATTTTGCACGCCCAATTTTTCAGTTTTTTATGTGATAAAAAAGTTTGAAATATCCAATAAATTTCGTTCCACTTCATGATTGTGTCCCACTTGTTGTTGATTCTTCACAAAAAATTACAGTTTTATATCTTTATGTTTGAAGCCTGAAATGTCGCAAAGTTCAAAGGGGGCCGAATACTTTCGCAAGGCACTGTATATGCATCAAAACAAAATTAGACAGGTGCATAAAGGGCACCCTTGTCATTTTGTTGATTTAAATACCTGTAACTAATTAGCATCACGATTAATCAATGTCCATAAATTTAGTTGTTTTACTGTTCCCACGGTC
>BLSH010384739.1:734745-749795 GCA_018402905.1 Glandirana rugosa | reverse complement strand
GGCGTCGGCGTATCAGAGAACCCACGACCAGCGCGTTCCTTGGCTGCAACGACGTCAAAAAGCGCCGCAAAACGCCACGAGACGCCAACAGACGCCAACAAACGCCACCTAATATTGTATCAGCGTTTTCCGGCGTTTTTTGACGCCGACGTTTTTAGGTTGAAAAATAGCAGAGGAATGATTTTTTTTAAAAAACGTCTATTGACGCCGACGCTCACTAGCGCTCAAAAACGCCAATGCATAACGCCGAAAAACGTTGACTTTTTTTCCTTGACGTCGGGCCCGACGTTTTGTTTATTATTTTATATACGCCCGTGTGTATGAGGCCTTAGCTGCTGTTCTTGCCTTGAGGCAGCTGTACGCAGCACAGGAGCTCCCAGGAACCATAATTTGCAGCGTGTTTACACTCTATTAATCCTAAATTAGTGGTAAAGTGCCACACCCTGTTTTGTAAATTACTACTAATGTAGTGTGAAAGATAAGATTTTTGAGCCACAACTATTAAAATACTGTATATACTTTATTGAATTAAAGTGTTACTACTTCTTTTATTTTTATTTTTTATTTAAAATAAACTGTTCTATTTGCCTGCTATTTTGCACAAGCCAGTCAATATACGCCGAGTGTTTTTTTTTTCTTGCCAAAAATAGGAAGAATATAAATCTTCCATAACCGATGAAAAAAGTGCTTTTTGGATATGTATTTTTAGCAAAAAGTAAGACTTTTTTTTTTTATTTTTTGCAAAATTGTCGCTCTTTTTTTGTTTATAGCGGTGATCAGAAATGACGCAGCGGTGATCAAATACAATCAAAAAAGTTCTATTTGTGGGGCGAAAAAAAGAAACTTCACACGACCGTGAAGTTGTCAGTTAAAGCAACGCAGTGCTGAATCACAAAAAGTGCTCTGGTCCTAAAGTGGGAAATCCTTCCGGGGCTGAAGTATTTAAGTATAAAAATATACCATACAATATTCCATAAAAGAATTCCATGATACAGTCTTATTCATCAGTTTCACCAAAACATTTTGTAAGAGTGATAAACAGTTAGGCCCATATATATCTGGACACAGGCACAATTTTAGTATTTTTCCGGTATTTGCCAAAACACATTCAAGCTGTATTATTAAAAATACCAACTGGAGCTGAGATCAGCAACCAGTTGTACCAGAGCTATGGGAGTAGTGTGTTTATGAGCTGCTGGTGTAACAGAATAACCTTATACCAATATACAATCAAAAAAAAAAAAATGCGTTCAAAGACAGTAATTTGTAGATAATCCCACGTTTAGCTACACATTATTGTCTTTGAACGTGTTTTTTTTTTTAAATTGTATATTGAAGCTATAGTTCTATAATGGATATGGGCTGAAAGTGCACAATCTCTCAGGTTTGACTGTATGTACATCCAAATCGGAGGAAGGGTTTAGGAATTACAGCTCTTAAGAATAGCCATTCACCCCTTTTTCAAAGGATCAAAAGTTATTGGACAATTGAATCAAAAGCTGTTTCATAGCCATGAGTGGGCTACTCTTTGGTTATTTCTTCATCAATTAGGCAGGTAAAAGGTCTGGAGTTGACTCTAAAGCCTCGTACACACGCTTAGATTTTCGGACAACAGAAGGTTTTTTTTTTTTTTTTTTTTTGTTGGATGCTAGTCTCATATCGAAAGTGAAGAGGTTACTAAACGTATGAAAATTTTTGTACGACTGAATTCAACGTCATAAGTGACGTAATGTTTTGTATGTATTTTTTTCGTTTCTGTGCATGCATAGTCTTGATCGTATGATTTTTTTTTTTTTTTTTTGTACGAAAACTGTACTAATGATAGGAAAATCCAAGGTTTACTTGACGTACAAATTTTTTTTTCTAGTCTGCACATCCAGCTTTTGTTGTCCGCAAAATCATAATTGGCTGTCAAAAGGAGCATACTAGCAGTAAGAATTTCAGATGATCGTTCATTGTACAAAAATTTCCGTACGAAAATTGCATCGTGTGCAGGGGGTTTTAGTGTGGTATTTGCATTTGGAATCTATTGCTGTGAACCTACATCATGCGTTCAAAGGAGCTGTCCACACAAGTGAAAAAGGCCATCGTAAGGCTTCAAAAATTAAACCAATCCATCAGAGAGATAGCAGCAACATTAGGAATAGCCAAATCAACAGTTTGGTACATTCTGAGGAAAGAACAACGCAATGGTGAGCTCAGCAACATAAAAAGGCCTAGACGTCCATGGAAGATAACAGTGGTGGATGATCGCAGGATCCCTTTCATGGTAAAGAAAAACCCATTCACAACATCCAGACAAGTGAAGGACATTCTCCAGGAGGTGGTCGTAACATTGACAGTCTACAATCAAGAGAAGACTTCACCAGAGCAAATACAGAGGGTTCACCACAAGGTGCAAACCATAAGCCTGAAGAATAGAAAAGCCAGATTAGACTTTGCCAAAAAAAAAAATATTAAAAAGCCAGACCAGCTCTGGAAAAGCATTCTTTGGATGGATGAAACTAAGATTAATCTGTACCAGAATGACGGGGGAAAAAGCGTGGAGAAGGCTTGGAACAGCTCATGATCCAAAGCACACAACGTCATCTGTAAAACATGGTGGAGCTTGCAGTGTGATGGCATGGGCATGCATGGCTTCCAGTGGCACTGGGTCATTGGTGTTTATTGATGATGTGACAGAAGCAGCCGGATGAATTCTGCAGTGTTTAGAGAGATGCTGTCAGCCCAGATTCAGCCAAATGCAGTAAAATTGATTAGACGATGCTTCACAATACAGATGGACAATGATCCAAAGCACACTGCAAAAGCAGTCCAGGAGCTTTTGAAGGAAAAGTGCAATATTCTGCAATGGCCGAGTCAATGAACTGATCTCAACCCAATTGAGCATGCATTTCACTTGCTGAAGGTAAAACTAAAGGCCGAGAGACCCACAAACAAAAAAAACAACTGAAGACCGCTGCATTGAGAGCCTGGCAAAGCATCAGAATGAGGAAAACCAGTCTTTGGTAATGTCCATGGATTCCAGACTTCAGACAGTCCATTGCCTGTAAAGGATTCTCAACAAAATATTAAAAATGAACATTTTATTTTTGATTATATTCATTCGTCCAATTACATGTGAGCCCCTGAAGTTGGGGGGACTGTGTATAAAAATGGTTGCAGTTCCTAAAATTTGTACTTGATATTTATGTTCAACCCCTTGAAATAAAGATGAAAGTCTGCACTTCAAATTCGTGTGGATTGTTTCATTTTAATTTTTATTCTGGTGGCATACAGAGCCAAAAATATGAAAATTGTGCCTGTGTCCATATATATTATACACAAATCTAACTGTACATATATGCTGGTCTTTTCATGGAATTCTCCACTTCAGGAACCACCAGTCTACTATTGTATCAAAATTGATCTGAAGACGAAAAGGTATTTGTATACATGTGTAATAATTATGAAGTACCATCTTGACCTGAAAGCCCAGCCACCCACCACATGCATGATGGAGAAAGGAAATCCAGCCGTGGAATGGGGTTCAGAGGGGGGCCAATGGCAGTGAAGGGGTCATCTCTCCATAGTTTACAAAATGTATTCAATAAACAGTAATGAAGGTCACTCTACCCGAGTAAAAGGAAATGGTCAGAAGCCATCACTTACTAGTGTAATGAAGGGATCTGTGTTCATAGCATTATGCAAAATCCTCCAGTTTATACTAGAATCATCTGACAAAAGTAAATATGTATGTTCAAACAAGCTATCCAAAATATAATCTATTGCGTTCCTCCTATTCAACTGACAAGCTAACACGTGGTCTTTTAATATATACCTGATATCAAAAGACAGAAACTTTATATGGATTCTGCCCTAGGTGGCTGTACCCTGGGTACTAGTTGCAGGATTCCAGAGATTTTAAAAAATAGATAAGTAAAAGCCATGCAAGCTAGCAGTGCATCCTCCAAATTATTCCACAGTCCTACAACAAAAACAAATATCACAAAATACTCTCAAGCCCATTCACTAGTTGTAGATACTACAAGCGGTCTTATGATGTATACCTGGTATCGGAAGGGCATAACTTCTTTCCTTTCTTTATCATGGCATGTGGTGGGTGGCTGGGCCCTCAGGTCAAGATGGTATTTCATAATTTGACACATGTACTGTATATGTATACCTTTTCTTCAGATCAGTTTTGATACAATTCTAGACTGGCGGCTCCTGAAGTATTCCATGAAACGCATCGGGCCACAAAAGACAAGCATATATGTACAGTGGATATAAAAAGTCTACACATCCCTGTTTAAAATCTCAGGTTTCTGTGATGTAAAAAGATGAGACAAAGATAAATCATTTCAGAACTTTTTCCACCTTTTAATGTGACCAATAAACTACAACTAAATTGAAAAACAAACTGAAATCTTTTAGGGAGCCAAGTAAAAGTAAACCATTAAAATAATGTGGTTGCATAAGTGTGCACACCCTCTTATATATAGGGATGTAGCTGTGTTCAGAATTAAGCAATCGCATTCAAACTCATGTCAAGTACAGTCAGTACACACCTGTCATCATTTAAAGTGCCTCTGATTAACCCCAAATAAAGTTAAGCTGTTCTAGTAGGTCTTTACTGACATTTTCTTAGTCGCATCTTATAGCAAAAGTCATGGTCTGCAGAGAACTTCCAAAGCATCAGAGGGATCTCATAGTTTAAAATGTATCAGTCATGAGAAGGGCATAAAAGATTTTCCAGGGCATTAGATATAGAACACAGTGAAGACAGTCGTCGTCATCAAGTGGAAAAAATATGGCACAACAGTGACATTACCAAGACCTGGACGTTCCGCCAAAATTGATGTAAAGACCAGAAGAAAACTGGTCAGGGAGGTGAGGAGCCTACAGCAACATTAAAGGAGCTGCAGGAATATCTGGCGAGTACTGGCTGTGTGGTACATGTGACCACCATCTCTGGTATTCTTCATATGTCTGAGCTATGGGGTAGAGTGGCAAGATGGAAGCCTTTTCTTACAAAGGAAAACATCCAAGGCCAGCTAAATTTTGAAATAACACATCTGAAGTCTCCAAAAAGCATGTGGGTAAAATGTGTTTTGATCTGATCAACGTTAAACTTTTTGGCAATAATTCCAAAAGATAGGTTGGGTGCAAACACAACACTGCACATCACCAAAAAGAACACCATACCCACAGTGAAGCATGATGGTGGCAGCATCATGCTTTGGGACTGTTTTTCTTCAGCTGGAACGACATAACGACCCAAAGCATACATCCAAATCAACAAAGGAATGGCTTCATCAGAAAAATAAAGCTTTGCAATGGCCCAGACCTGAATTCAATTGAAAATCTGTGGGGTGATCTGAAGAGGGCTGTGCACAGGAGATGCCCTTGCAATCTGACAGATTTGGAGTGTTTTTGCAAAGAATAGTGGGCAGATGTTGCCATGTTAAGATGTGCCATGCTGATAGACTCATACCCAAAAAGACTGAGTGCTGTAATAAAAATCAAAAGGTGCTTCAACAAAGTATTAGTTTAAGGGTGTGCGCACTTATACAACCATATTATTTTAGTTTTTTATGTTTACCTAAAAGATTTCAGTTTGTTGTTCATCTGAGTTGTACAGTTCATAGGTCACAATAAAGGTGGAAAAAGTTTTCTTATTTTTTTTCAAAGAAACCTGACATTTTAACAGGGGTATGTAGACTTTTTATATCCACTGTATATCCCTTTTACAAAATGTTTTGGTGAAACTGATGATTAAGATTGTATCTATTTTATGGTGTATATTACAGTGATTGCATATCCCTGGTATATTATTAGGTTTTTATTCTTAATTTTTATTCAAGTATAATATTTAATAGTTGTGCCTTTACACTGTACTAGACAATGCATCCACTTATATGAGCACTTAATCATAGCTATGGCTAAGGCCACCTGGGCTGAAACATGTAAGCCAATCATTCTCGGCAAGGGTTTCGTAGAACCTTGGGGTTCCTTCAGAGGTTGCTAGGGGTTTCTTGAGCAGTGGGTGATTGACCTTCCATTGTATAGTACCTGCACAGTTCCAGGGCCAATGCTGTTTATTTCTGATCTGCGTAGTGCCAGCATACTTTATGTATATGATACCAGGAAGCTGGTTCTTTGGCCATGCCCCTTATTGGGGATCTTTGGGCTTGATTGAATGACAGGATAGTGTAACGCCACAGGAATGACCTCACCTGTGACCTCCCAATAGCTGAAGCACGAAGAAGGTGCCTTTAACATATGCATACTTTTCATGTTATGGCACTTGCTACTGTGACCACCCCCCCCCCACCTGAAGGTCTGGTTTCTAATGTCCTCATGCCAAGAGAGATTTGGTGACTCACACCAGAGGATACCTGGTAAACAGTGGCTCTCACAAGGTTTTACATACATACATGCAGAAACATTGCTTACACAAGAGGATAACGTTTTGAAATAAGTGTTTCTTTTCCTAAATTAGTATTTGATTACTGATCCCACAAAGAGCCTTTTTTAACCGCTTGCCGTCCGGCGGAGCGGCTCTCGTTGCGGGCGGACGTCATATGACATTGCCCCTTTAAGCCGGGATCGTGCGCATCCCGGCTCTGTTGGTGTCGGCGTGTCCCCAGGAAGCACCTGCTTACATCTACACCAGACTTCCCTGCCTGTTTTTGGGATGGCGAGCTGCTGACACCCTCTGCCATGGGACTATACCACTATGCGTTTATCTGACGCTCGTTTGTGAGTTGACAAGCTATTGTTTTTAAATGCTATTAAATTTTTACGCAGTCTGCACTTAGAAGCGCCTCTGTCCTTGCTTAAGTCACCCAACAGTGACCACCACCAGACAGCCGTCGCCCATCAGGGACCACCCCCACTCACCCGTCACTCATCAGTGACCTTCACCCATCAGTGACCACCGCCAGACACCCGTCACCCATCAGTGACCACCGCCAGACACCCGTCACCCATCAGTGACCACCGCCAGACACCCGTCGCCCATCAGTGACCACCGCAAGGCACCCGTCGCCCATCAGTGACCACCGCAAGGCACCCGTCACCCAACATGTGACTACCGCCAGACACCCGTCACCCAACATGTGACTACCGCCAGACACCCGTCACCCATCAGTGACTACCGCCAGACACCCGTCACCCATCAGTGACTACCGCCAGAAACCCGTCACCCATCAGTGACTACCGCCAGAAACCCGTCACCCATCAGTGACTACCGCCAGACACCCGTCACCCATCAGTGACCACCGCCAGTCACCCATCGGTGACAATCGCCAGTCACCTGTCAGTGACCGTCACACCCATGAGTAAACATCACCTGCAAAAGTCTCACATTTAGCATCGCCATACACGGGGGGAGTAGTAGAATGTATTTTGGGGGGTAATTTTTTCTATGTACATGCTATGTAACTTTGTGTAAAAATAAAAGCGTTTTTCATTTTTTTTCCCACATTTTCCAAAAACTACTGGAAAAAAATGACATGTTCAAACGACTCATTATGCCCCATAGATTATACGTTGGGATGTTTGCTTTCCAAAATGGGGTCATTTTGTGGGGAATTCCATTGTCCTGGTGCTCCAGGACCTTCAAAAGTGTAATAGGTAGGTGGTTGAGAAATGAGATGTGTAATTTGTATTTGTACTCGTAGAACGCCTGAATGTGCTAGTTCAATGTCCAGACTGTGTAAAAGTCTTACACATGTGGTATCGCCTTACTCGCGGGGAGTAGTAGAATGTATTTTGGGGTGTAATTTTTGCTGTGTACATGCTATGTGTTGGAAATATATAAATGGATAACTTTGTGTAAAAAAAAAATGCGTTTTCATTTTTTTCCCCCACATTTTCCAAAAACAACTGGAAAAACATGACGTTCAAAAGACTCATGCCTGATAGATTATACGTTGGGGTGTTTTTCTTTCCAAAATGGGGTCATTTTTGTGGGCAATTCCATTGTCTTGGTGCTCTAGGACCTTCAAAAGTGTAATAGGTAGTTGAGAAATGAGATGTGTAATTTATGCTTGTAGAACGCCTGAAGGTACTAGTTCAATGTTGGGCCTCTGTATGTGGTCAGGCTATGTAAAAGTCTCACACATGTGGTATCGCCATACTCAGGAGGAATGGCAGAATGTATTTTGGGGTGTCATTTTTGCTATGTACATGCTATGTGTTGGAAATATCTTATAAATGGTCAACTTTGTGTAAGAAAAATGTGTTTTCATTTTTTTTTTCCACATTTTCCAAAAACTACTGGAAAAAAATGAACCGTTCAAAAGACTCATTATGCCTCAATGATTATTCGTTAGGGTGTTTGCTTTCCAGAATGGGGTCATTTTGTGGGCAATTCCATTGCCCTGGTGCTCCAGGGCCTTCAAAAATGTGATAGGTCGTCATGACATTAGATGTGTAATTTATGTCCCTAGAATACCTGACGGGGCACTCCCTGCATGTTGAGCCTTTGTATGTGGCCAGGCTGTGAAAAAGTCTCAGACATGTGGTATCTCCATACTCAGGAGGGGTAGCAGAATGTGTTTGGGGTGTAATTTGTGGAATGCATATACTGTGTGTGAGAAATAACCTGTTACAATGACAATATTGTGGGGAAAAAAGAAAAGAAAAAAAATCTTCATTTTGCAAAGAATTGTGGGAAAAAATTACAACTTCAAAAAATTCACCATGCCTCTTACTAAATACCTTGGAATGTCTACTTTCCAAAAAGGGGTCATTTGGGGGGTATTTGTACTTTCCTGGCTTGTTAGGGTCTCAAGAAATGAGAGAGGCCATCAGTATATCAGGTGTGATCAATTTTCAATGATTGGCACCATAGCTTGTGGACTCTATAACTTTCACAAGGACCAAATAATATACACTTATTTGGGTTATTGTTACCAAAGAAAGGTAGCAGTATAAATTTTGGCCAAAATTTACAAAGAAAAATTACTAAAATGTTAATTTTTTTTAATTTATAGCACAAAAAATAAAAAAAACCCTAGTGATTAAATACCACCAAAAGAAAGCTCTATTTGTGTGAAAAAAAGGACGCAAATTTCATATGGGTACAGTGTTGCATGACTGAGTAATTGTCATTCAAAGTGTGTGAGCGCTTAAAGCTGAAAAATGGCCTGGACAGGAAGGGTGTTTTCGTGCCCGGTACTGATGTGGTTAAACCTGGTGCATACCTGTGTGCAAATGGTATTTAAACCGACCTTAACCCTCAAAACAACACAGAATTTTTCCTCTCACCCACCTTGTTTATGCAGAACTATGGATTGGACAGCTCCACCTTATCAGCCAAGAGACTATCTGGACACACATCCTAGATCCAGATTTCATAGAACCCTAGGGCTCCTCCAGGGGTTACTAGAGGTTCCTTGAGCAATTTCTGCACCTCAGATAAGCCCCGATTTTTGAAATTGATCTTTTTAAGTATCTGTAAGGGCCGAACATCAGGCGCTATTGGCCGGTTCAATAGAAACCGGCCGACATTCGCCCAATGTGTACGGCAGCCGGTCCGACAGAACCTGGCCAAATGTCTGGCTTATGTTAAAAGGGCATGAGCGAAAAAGGTCTGCCGATTGGCATCTGATCAGCCCTCTCAGACAATGGCTGAGGTCACTGACCTTTGTGTTCTGGTGGGGAACACAATAGCTCAGCTGGAGAGATCAGTGTACTAATCGGATATTTAGTATAGCGGCTCCTCTTCAGCGCTTCAGTGTTTTTTTGTTTTATGTTGTTCAGCCCGTTTGGGTTGAACGAAAAAAAATTGCTTGTGTGTACTAGGCTTAATTCATCTCTAAGACCACAAGTGTAAGGAGCATTCTTTCCGCTTACCATCACATTTAAAGCAGAGTTGCACCCAAAAGTGGAAGCTCCGCTTATATCTCTTCCCCCCCGGTGCCACATTTGGCACCTTTCCGGGGGGGGCGAAAGGGTACCTGTTACTGACAGGTTCCCATCCCCACTTGCGGGAGACTGCGCCTCGACGGCGTTCCTCGGAAGTTTGGCCCCCTTCCTCTGCACGCTTCGAGGCTGCGCAGTAGGGAACCGACTGTGAAGCTTCACTGCCGGTTTCCCTTACCACAAATGGCAATGGCAGCACCCGAGAGCCTATCCGAAAATCGGCTGAGGTGCCGACATCACAGGATCCCTGGACAGGCAAGTGTCCTAACAACATTAAAAATCAGCAGCTATGGTATTTGTAGCTGATTTTTTTCGTGGGGCGGGGGTGGGGGGAGACTCCGCTTTAATGTATCGTGAGTTGTAGCTATAATCCTTTTTTAGCAGGGGTTCCCAGAGACCGGAAAGTTATTTCAGGGGTTCCTCGGTGTTGAAAAGGTTGAGAGGCCGTCCTAGATCATTACGTGGTGTCATGGTCCACCAGGTGTGGTTTGAGCCAGGTTCTGTTCTGGAGGAAGTCTGGAACAGTTGTTTGAATCTAAGAAACTTTTCGCCTACTGTGATGTTATCTTTTTAGATGAATAGGTTAGTATGCTGGGTACATAATCAGATTTATTTTCGTTCAACCTGCTGGCTAAAAGAAAATAACTGAACATATTTCCCCAACCATGCTGCACAGTGCGGATGAAGGGATTTTCCACTGCTGCTATTGGATTGGATGCAATCGCCATTCAGCTGGCAATTTTCCTCCCCTCTCTTTCATTATTATTATTATTATTATTATTATTATTTTTTTTTTTTATTATTTAGGCAAAGGATGTGGGGCAAAAGGCGGCTGATAGGGCCATCCACTTAGCATATGTTGGCCGGTTCACAACAGCTATAAGTTTGACCCAGAACCATTTCCAGTTTCCCCGTCCTACTCTTTGTACTCCTGCTATGCTTTATATGTATATTAGGACAATGTCATCACCCAGTATACATTTCCACTGACTGGTTTATCTGTGGCATTGAAAAGTGGCCAATTGTGCATTTATAATCCCTTCCCAACTAGATAAATATTTCTTAAAGGGTCAGTCTATCCAAAACTGATTTTACACTTCTGGGTGTGCAGTGGTGTATTTAGTCACCTGAACTTTTGATATATCTGTTGGAGGTCTAGTGGTGAAATCTCCAGGCATGGCCTTCAATGATCAAGGAACCTGCTCCTGAAGTTGGTAAAGTCTATCGGATTGTTTAGCATGTTAGCATTGCTTATGGGGCTATGCCCAACCAGGATGTGTCTTGTACACAGTGTACCTCACAATATTCCACCAACAAAATAGTATTTTTTGTGATCGTACATCGTAGTTCTATTTCCACAAGATAATGCCTTGTAAACATTGGACTGTAAAAGGGCGTTCTGCCAGGGCTGTCTTAATAGCATCATGGGTCCCTGGGTAAAGTAATGCACTGAGGCCCCTTAGTGGCCTGCCCCAATTTACACACCTACTTTCAAGAATTAAAGTATAAATAGTTGATAGAATTAAACATGTATTTATTAGTACTTTTAATAAAATCAATTTTAAACAATAGGAAAACATGCCATACATCAAAGACTAATCAGCACAAATAGCACAGTATGGGGAGAGACAGAAGGGTGCAATACAGAAGGAGTCAGGAAGGTACAATCCTTGGATCAGGAGGGCACAGTACAGAATCTGGAACACAGCCATCCCGGGACAGCTTAGTAAAAAGCATGACTGTCCTGTTTAATCCGGGACAGTTGGCAACTATGATGTAATGCAAGATTATCATGGGGCCCCCATGCACCTGGGGCCCCTGGTTATTGCCCATGGGGGCCCATACATTAATACAGCCTTGGGTACTGCCTGTGTTCCCAATAACGCCTAGAGACAGTAGTTAGCTTCTGACCATGCAAACTTGTACCTGCACCTTAAATATTGGTAACTGCTTTTCCTCGTTGAACAGATACACGGCAAACATATCAATTAGAGTTGCATATTTGGGTCAAATGGAGAGGAGGGTGCAGCAAGCTCCAGGCTGCCCATGCAGGACCACAGCAAGTGAGCTTCCAAAACCGTTTGTGAAAGGCCTGTAGGTGACATGGGTTATAACTCCTAATACCTGGCTGTTCAGACAGACAAAGCTGATGGTAGGAGTCTAAAACCTCGTACACGCGGGATGACGATCGTATACAACAGGTCATATGAACGACCGTTGTATGCGAAAGCGATCGTTCGTATGCACGATTAGAACAGCCGACATACGACGGTCGTGCAAGGGGAGTTGTATGAGCAGACTAGAAAACTTGGTCGTACCAACAAGCGGTCATACGACCGTTGTATCGTGTGTACAGAGAAGTTGGTACAACAAGTGGTATTGTGCAAAACTCGCATGCTCCGAAGTCAGGAACGGCCAGATGCTAATTACATGCACCTGAACGTTCTTTCTGTGGTCGTACGATCGTGTAGCGCAGTCAGTATGCAAGTTACATTATCCAACATACGATTTGAGACGATCGTAAGTACGATCGTCCCGTGTGTACAAGGCTTTAGGCTACCTACAGAACTTAGAGCCCTAATGCCCAACCTGTGACCTGAGGGCCACAGGTATACTGTTCTCTTGGTGCTTATGTGGTCCTTGGGGCCCTAACAGCCAGGCTATAATAGCAGCGTTTTCTTGCAGTCTCATATAATATGTCTTCAATCTCACAGCTTACCTGTCCAGTCTCCAACATCTCTTAAGTCTGCATTTTCTGACATTTTTGGAGCATTCTATATATTTTATTATTACAGGTATTTGTATAGGTCCATCAATTTACACAGCGCTTTAAATCTCTCTCTCTTAAAATATATATATATATAAAAATATATATATATATATATATATATATATATATATATATATATATTCTATTCGCATCAGTCCCTGCCCTCAGGGAGCTTAGAATCTAAAGTCCTCATAGATAGACATACTAAGGCCAATTTAGATAGGAGCCAATTAACCTACCAGCATGTGGGTGGAAACCGGAGTACCCAGAGGAAACCCTTGCAAACTCCAGTCAGGAAGTGCCTTGGTTGGGATTCAAACCAACAACCCTAGTACTGCCATGTGCAAGTATCATTTAGCCACTGTGCTGCCCATACTGTATATTATGTGACATCAGGAGCCCTCTATACCAGGGTTGATTTGATTTAAATCACTAGTAAAAAGGCTTGATTTTAAATCAACTCGATATAAATCATAATTTTTAAAGAAGACCTGTCACCTCTCTCCTGCTCTTACTCACCGATTAGTCCTATTCACTTTAATGGGACAGCTGGCGATGCGGCAGTGACACAACAAGGTGGGGGACGTGGTGGCAGCAGGTAAGTGGATGCCCGCTAACAGGTGCTGCCATCATGGATCTGAAATGACAGTTGCCCTTTAAATGTAAGGACTTATTCTTGCTGGTAGTTGGAATCTTTAATATTTGCAAAATGAAGGTTTCCTATTTAGAATAATGAGTTGTCATACAGTTTGTAGTGTACATAGATTTGCAAAACAATGGGATAAATCTGATCTTTGTTTTATCTCATGGTTACTGTGAAATTGTGTGAATGCATCAATGCATTGCATGTCATCTCAGCTTTCAGAGCTTGGATTCATTGAATGATTTTACCAAAAATGTAAATATTGCAGAATATACAGCCTCATGTCATACTTACCTGCTCGGTGCAGTGGATTTGCACAGAGCAGCCGAGATCCTCCCTCTTCTCGGGTCCCTCTTCTATGCTCCTGGCCCCTCCCTTCTGTTGTGTGCCCTCTCAGCCAGCAGCTTGCTATGGGGGGCACCTGAGCCACAGTTCCCTGTGTCCATTCAGACATGACCTAACCCCACCCCTCTCTCTCCTGATTAGCTAATTGGCTTTGACAACAGTGGGCGCCAGCGGTGCCACTGCTGTGTCTCAGCCAATCAGAAGGGACAGTCTCGGATTGCCGAGACACTTGTGGACATCGCTGGACAGAGTCGGGGATTTGGCAGGTATGGGGGGGGGGGGGGAGATTGCTGTACACAGAAGGCTTTTTATCTTGATGCATAGAATGCATTAAGACAACACAACCTCCTAACTTTACAACCCCTTTAACTCAAAGTTCCCTCTATTGCTCTCAGCCTTTTCCAAATTGTTATATTTTATTTATTTATTTTTTGCTGTGATCTACATACATTTAGATGGTGGCTACATTTATTCTCCATGGTCTCACTGTATGTAGAACATAGCCACTCTCTCTTGCTCGCACCCGAGATGGACTTGGGACTGTAGGATGTGTAGTCTACATAGGGCAGTTCGCATGACCACGACTAATGTGTACTGTTTGCTCCAATCAAAAGTGAGAAGGAAAAGGAGATGTTCAGGAGCTCACAGAAAAACGCCATAAGAAATGACTACAGGGCCATTAAAGTGCAACTTTAGCCAGAAAATTGAGTCCTGTTGATCACTTCAGGCTGGCATAAAACCTTAAGTGTGTTTACCGTTTAACATCCAGTAATACACTGGCCCACCCTGCTCTGCACATGCTCAGTTGCTCTCTATTTTTCGGCACTGTGCTGAATTTGTAGGGGCCGATCTGCTAACCTCAATATTTACTGCCTCTCAGGGGCTCTGGGCTTCAGGAAAATGGCAGCCTCCAGCAAGAAGAAACAGCAAGGCTTCACACAGAGCTCGACAAACCCCGGTCGCCATGGCGACTAGAAATCGCATCCTGGCGAGTGGCTTCCGATACTTCAGTCCCTTCTCTGTGTAACCGCATCTACAAGCAGTTCCCTGCCTAAGCTGACAGCTGTAAAATGTGTCTCTTCCCTGACTTCATAGCCTTCGGTGAGCGGTCCTACGCTAAAGATCAGCGGTACCGCTGGCCCCAAACAGCTCGAGACACACTTCGGAACGACAAAGAAGAACGACCTCCGACGGTAAAAGGACTTCGGGTCTCGGGGACTCTCCGTCATTTATAACTCCAATCGTCTAGCCGGGGATGTTTAAGTCGTGTCACGGCTTTTTATCTCTCGTTGACTCGTACACGTCTCGTCCCACCCGGTCACATAATGACCTACAATTTGCCATTTGTGTGAATTCCAAAATACGGTCGGACTTCAC
>BLSH010384739.1:717361-730745 GCA_018402905.1 Glandirana rugosa | reverse complement strand
TTTCCACGTTTTTCGAAGACTTGTGAAAAAAAATGAACCATTCAAAAGACTCATAATGCCCCATAGATTATACGTTGGGGTGTTTGCTTTCCAAAATGGGGTCATTTTGTGGGCAATTCCATTGTCCTGGTGCTCCAGGGCCTTCAAAAGTTTAATGGCTCTTTAGGAAATTAGATGTGAAAATTCTGCTCCTAGAATGCATGACGGTGCTCCCTGCATGTTGGACCTCTCTATGTGGTCAGGCTGTGAAAAAGTCTCACATGTGGTATCGCCATACTCGGGGACAGTAGCAGAATGTATCTTGGGGTGTAATTGGAAGTATGCATATGCTGTGTGTGAGAAATAACTTGTTGTTTTGACAATTTTGTGCAAAAAAAAAAAATAATAATTTCTTAATCTTCCAAAGAATTGTGGGAAAAAAGTACAACTTCAAAAAACTCGCCATGCCTCTTGCTAAATACCTTGGAATGTCTACTTTTTCAAAAAGGGATAATTTGGGGGGTATTTGCCTCAAGAAATGAGATAGGCCATCAGTGCATCAGGTGTGATCAATTTTCAATGATTTGCACCATAGTTTGTAGACTCTATAACTTTCACACAGACCAAATAATATACACTTATTTGGGTTATTTTTACCAAAGATAGGTAGCAGTATAGGTTTTGGCCAAAATTTATGGACAAAAATTACTTATTTGCAAAATTTTATCACAGAAACAAAAAGTGTTTTTTTTTTTCAAAATCTTCGCACTTTTTTCAATTATGTCGCAAAAAATAAAAAACCCAGAGGTTCTTAAATACCACCAAAAGAAAGCTCCATTTGTGTGAAAAAAAATGATAAACATTTTGTTTGGGTGCAGTGTAGCATGAGAGAGTAATTGAGATTCAAAGTGTGAGAGCTCTGAAAGCTGAAAATTGGTCTGGGCAGGAAGGAGGTATAAACGTCCTGTATTGAAGTGGTTAAAGGCTTTTTTCCCCCCTGTAAAAACTTGATGATCTGGCCAGTAACACACCTTCTGTATTAGAGTGTCTATACTAGGAGCAACAGAGACCCCTTTGGACAGCAGCATTGTTAGTCTGGGGGGATAGGAGGGCTAGATGTATACTGGCAGGTTTAGATACACTAATAAATTGAAGCTAAAGTCCAGTTAATACTTTCTAAACAGTTAAAGCAACAGCTTTTTTTCCTTCTGGGAAGAAAACAAAAGCTGTCCATTGTAGGCACCCCTGTCAGTGGTAAGCTGCTTGTGTGAACTCTCTAACTGCTATGACTGCAAGACAGCTTGTTCTGTTGAAAAGCAACAGACTTACTTGCTAGATCACCAGGTGAAAATAAAGGTAAGAAAGCCTTAAGAGCCGGTTCACACTGAGGCGACTTGTCGGGCAACTCAAGTCGCCTGACAGGTCGTCCCCAAGCAGTGCAATGGAACCGTTCTAATAGAAGCGACTCAGGTCTCTCTGACTTAGAAAAAGGTTCCTGCACCATTTTCGGGGCAACCTCAGCGCGACTTGCATTGACTTCTATGTAAAGAAGTCTCCTTGCAAGCCGCGCTGAGGTCGCCTCGAGCGGGGCGACTTGTTTTGCCCTGCAAGTCATGCTGCTCCAGTGTGAACCGGCTCTTAAAGGGAAACAAATGCAGCAATCACATCTAATAAATTGGTAAGCTGCAATATGTTTGATTTGGAGCTTAACCACTTGCTGCCCGGCGCATTGACAAATGACGTCCGGGCGGGTGGCTCAGTATCCTGACTGGACGTCTATTGACGTCCTCAGGATAATTCGCGATCGCGCGCCCCTGGGAGCGCGCATCACGGCGATCGGTGGTGCCGTGGGTCAGTCTGACCCACCGCATTACCGGCGGAGGTAAAAGGCTTCGATCCGAAGCCTTTTACCATGTGATCAGCCGTGACCAATCACGGCTGATCACAGTGTAAATAGGAAGAGCCGTTTATCGGCTTTTCCTCTGCTCAGGTCTGCAGACCTGAGCAGCGGAGAGCCGATCGGCTGCTCTCCTGACGGGGGGGCTGCGCTGAACGTTGATCAGCGCAGCCACCCTCAGGATCACCCCACTGGACCACCAGGGAGCCGGATCAGGACCACCAGGGAGCCCCCCTCACAGGACATCACAATGAGGCCGCCCAGGACCACCAGGGAAGGCGCACAGAGGCCGCCCAGGACCACCAGGGAGCCCCCACTAGACCACCAGGTAAGGGCAATATTGTGCACTGTAGGGATGGCACTGTGCCCATGTATGATGCCTGCCAGTGCCATCCTTAACAGTGCTTGTTGCACCAGTGCCCACCACTGCCACCTATCAGTGCCCGCCTGTGCCACCTATCAGTGCCCGCCTGTGCCACCTAAAAGTGCCCCCTATCAGTGCCCATCAGTGCCCAGTGCCACTTATCAGTGCCGCCTAGGAGTGTCCATCAGTGCCGCATATCAGTGCCACGTATCGGTGCCCGTCGGTGTTGCTTGTCAGTGCCGGCAATCAGTGCTTCATATTTGCCCCATCAGTGCAACCTTATCAGTGCCATCTCATCAGTGCCAATCTGTACTGCCTCATCAGTGCCCATCAGTGTATCCACATCAGTGCCCGTCAGTGAAGGAGAAAATGTACTTTATACAAATTTTTGTGACAGAAACAAAGAAAAATGTTTTCTTTTTTTCAAAATTTTTGGTCTTTTAGTCTTTTGGTCAAAAAATAAAAACTGCAGGGGTGATCAAATACCACCAAAAGAAAGCTCTATTTGTGGGAACAAAATGATAAAAATTTTGTTTGGGTACAACATCGCACGACCGCGCAATTCTCATTCGAATCGCAACAGCACTGAAAACTGAAAATTGGTCTGGGCAGGAAGTGTACTAAGTGCATGGTATTGAAGTGGTTAAAAGAGAATTAACCACTTCCTTACTGGGCACTTAAACCCCCCTCCTGCCCGGACCAATTTTCAGTTTTCAGCGCTGTCGCTCTTTGAATGACAATTGTGCGGTCGTGCGACGTTGTACCCAAACAAAATTGGCGCCCTTTTTTCCCCACAAATAGAGCTTTCTTTTGGTGGTATTTGATCCCCTCTGCGTCATTTCTGATCGCCGCTATAAACAAAAAAAGAGCGACAATTTTGAAAAAAAAAAAACAATATTTTTTACTTTTTGCTATAATAAATATCCAAAAATAAAAAAACAAATTTATTCATCAGTTTTGGCCGATAAATATTCTTGTACATATTTTTGGTTAAAAAAATAGCAATCTGCGTTTATTGATTGGGTTGCGCAAAAGTTATAGCGCCCACAAACTATGGAAATTGATTTATGGCGTTTTTATTATTTTTTTTTTTTTTTTTACAGGTAATGGCGGCGATCTGCGATTTTTATCGGTGCTGCGATATTGGGGCTGACATGTCTGACGTTTTTGACACTTTTTTGGGACCAATGACATTTTTACAGCGATCAGAAATTTAAATGTCCACTGATTACTGTATAAATGTCATTGGCAGTGAAGGGGTTAACCTGCAGGGGGCAGTGAAGGGGTTAACAATGTTCCCTGGGTGTGTTCTAACTGTGGGGGGGCGGGGTTGACAGGGGCATGACAGATCTAACTGATCCCAGTGACAGGGATCAGTAGATCTGGCATGCTCCCCCTCACAGAACGGGAAACCGCCGTGTTTACTTCGGCGGTTCCCCGTTCCTCCTCTCTGTAAGGAGATCGCGGGTCTCCGGTGGACATTGGGTCCGCCCGACCCGCGGGCACGCTCCCGCAGCGTGCGGCGGCGCGTGCCCGCGGGAGCGCGCCCAGCGTGAGCCAAATGGGAGGACGTCTATTGACGTCCTCCCGGCATTTTAGAGCCGCACTGTAGCCGTCATTCGGCTATAGCGCGGATGGCAGGAGGTTAAAGGATTTTTTTTTTTTTTTTAGGAATCATACTTACCTCTGTGGATGCAGCATCGGTCTCCCGACACCTCTACAGTGAGAACTGAGCAATTGAACATCGCAGATCAGACGGTTCTGAACGCTCCCTGAGCAGAGAGCTGGTGATTGTCAGTCACAGCTCTCTGCTTCGCACCTTCCAAGCTCACTGAAGAGCTGAGCTGTGGAGGGGACGGCCGGCTCAAGCTCTCAGCGGCCCACTGAGAGGCTGAGACGGGTGCCAGTCCAGGCACCTGGCGGATACAGACTTTGCCGTGTTAACGCGGTGCCTGGACTGACAGCAGTGATGTAAGCAGAGAGTGGACTTCAGCCCACTCTCTGCTGAAAACGGTTTACAGGAGTGCAAAGCGGACTGCACTCCTGTGATCCATAGAAGTGCAGGAAAACAAGCATTGACCGGGCTTCTCCTCTAATACCACATTTAGTATTAGAGCCTACCTAAGCACTGAGTCAATTGTTGAGGTAGGACTACTACATAGGTTTAGAGATGTCCCATTTAGAGTCCCGGTTTACACTGGTGTGATACGGAAAACCCTACGATTCCAGTGCAGGTTCACTCATGCACCTGAATCACATGATGGTTCACACTGACATCTGCGAACCGCTGGGGGTGTCAATGTAAAGTTAATGACCCTGCCAAATAGGCTCGCAGATCTCAGTGCGAACTATGAAATGGTACACGTGTTCGTGCCCATGCAATCCGATTCCAGTGCGGACCAAAAAAGGTTCCTGCACCATTTAGAAGTGAATGGGATGCGATTTCAACCATACATATTTGTATCGCACAGACATCGCGTGATGTGCACAGCAATGCGGTGCAAATCACATGCGATGTCTGTGATTGCACCTGGGTGAATGGGCAACTTGGCAGCAAACTGAAAGATCTCCCCACCCGGTTTTTTTTTTTTTTTTTTTTTTTATACATTTTAATCTCTCTTGTTCTTTGCACTCTTTATTGTCATACTGTGATTGCGAAACTGATTTGATTATTGTTCTGGTATCAGAATTCCACGCGTCAATTTGATTACAACCTTGGTAGGTGTTTATCCTCCTTGACACAAGGAGTTGCGCTAATAAGGTTCAATGAGATTTTGATCTTAAGTCTAGATCTCTTTTGTAGCACAGGTCACTGGCCCCATATACTTGCGTAGGATTAACCTCTTCACACCCAGAACCACCATGCCCGAGCGATGGTGTATTGAAGCTCAGTGTGTAAGAAGTGAACGTGGGCGAGTTTTGTCCTGCAGTGACCTGCTCAGGCGAGAGATTCCTCTTGCATCTGTTTTCTTCCAAGTTTTCATGTCATCACCTCTCGCCTATTTCCCCTAAGTGACAGCTTGTTACAGCGTGACCCCCAGGCTCTGATTCATTAACCTCTGTCTGTGGATTTCACAATTTTGTGACACAGCGCAAAGCCACTTTGAACCCTCACCTAGTTTTTTGTGAAGCCACTCGGTGTCCTCTGTAGCCCTGGATAAAAATTGTACCAAGTGTTTGCTAGTTATAACGTGTATTTTTAATCAGTCCTATCACAGGTTTTTATCTGATAAAGTACATTTAACAAATATTAAGCAACCTGTATATAATCAGCATGGAAAAAAAGACAATGTTTCTGTAAACAAAATATTTTAAAGCTGTTTTAAACCAGAAGGTAATCATTTATTGTATCGGAGCTTTTTCTTAGATGTGGTAGCTGCATTCATTTTCTTTTTTAGCCATGTTTTCCTTTATTTTCACAGCTAGTAAGGCCCCATTCACACTTGTGCGACTTGTCATGCGACCCATAAATGTGTATCTGTGTGATTTTTGGCAGGGAGCCTTTTTTTTTTCTTAATACTATTTTTGCTTCCCCCAATTTCATGACATGAAGAAAGGGCTAAATAGCCTTGTGTGAGGAAAAAGGAGGCCGTGGCAGGTCTTTGAATAACTGTTTAACCACTTCACCTTCGGAAGAATTTCACACTTTAGGAGCACTTTTTGCGATTCGGCACTGCCTCACTTTAACTGACAATTGCGCGGTCGTGCGACGTACCCAAACAAAATTTGCGTCCTTTTTTTCCCACAAATAGAGCTTTATTTTGAAGGTATTTGATCGCCTCTGCATCATTTCTGATCGCCGCTATAAACAAAAGAGCAACAATTTTGCAAAAAAACCCAAATTTCTTACTTTTTTCTAAAATTCAAATATAAAAAAAAAACTTTCACCGGTTTTGGCCGATTTTATATACTTCCTCAAATTTGTGATAAAAAAATCGCAATCGGCGTTCATTGATTGGTTTGCACAAAAATGGCGTTTTCGGATGGTGAGAATTCATTTCTGGGTTTTTTTTTTTTTTACTAGTAATGGCGACGATCTGCGCTTTTTTAGCGGTACTGCGATATTGCAGCGGACATGTCGGACATTTTTGACACACTTTTTGGGACCAATGACATTTATTCAGCGATCAGAAATTTAAATGTCCACTGATTACTGTATAAATGTCATTGGCAGTGAAGGGGTTAACCTACAGGGGGAGATCTAGGGGTTAACTGTGTTCCCTGGGTGTGTTCTTACTGTGGGGGGTTGGGCTACCATGGGCATGAGAGATCTAACTGATCCCAGTGACAGGGATCATTAGATCACCCATGCTCGCACTGTCAGAATGGCCGTGGCGGTTCCCCGTTCTTTGCCTGTGGCTGCTCATCGCGGCTCACCAGCGGACATCGGGTCCGCCCGAGCCACGGGCACACTCCTCAAGAGTGAGGCGGGCGTGCGCGCCCCCCCCCCCCCCAGCGGCCATTCGCAGATCGCTGCCTTTTTGCGGCGATTCGCGGCCAGTGTCCACACTGCCGCCGTAAATATGCGGTAGGCAGTGTGGAACTAGTTAAGAGGCTGGCACCTCCTGCATTCTTAACAACTATGACTCACCTGGTGTTGACTTGTAAACAAAAGAGCCAGCTCCCCCCTCCCCCCCACCCCATCCATACATACCAGGCCCTTAGGTTGACCCCACACCCTTGTGATGTCATCAATCCAGCATGCTCTTAGTTTTTTTAGCGTGCGGGTAAGCAGTGGAGCTGTCATTCGAAGGGGGGCGCGTTCAAGCATCAGGTGCGGATCAGGATTTTTTTTCGTTGTTTTTTTTTCTTCGTCGTGCGTGTTGGTGGCTGGCGTTCATCATGATTTACTAAAGGGTACAATTTTTTTTGGGGAGACTTTTTATGTAAAGGACTTGTCAAAATTTTTATTTTTTTAAATTTTTTTTATGTAACCTTGCCTTGGCCATATTTTTGGATGATTGATTACGTACTCATTCACATGGGGTGGGTCCGGATCTGGAGGGCTTCCTTGTTAATGGGGGCTTCCAAATTTAGATAAGGCACACACCAACCATGGGCCAGGTCTGCTTCAACACGGGAACAAGATGCATTTGCTGAGGGCATGTTGCCTGGTATGGTTTTGGTTATTCCCCCCCCCCCCCCCCCATCTTCCTTCCTAGCCTGCAGGGCTGCATGCTTGGATATGGGTCTGGTATGGATTGGGATGTGGGGGCTCATGCTGGTGTTTTATTTTCTTATTTATTTTTTGTTTACAGTTCTAGAAATCCCACTGACAGCAGATGAGTCACAGTTGTTAAGGATGTATGGGTGCCAGCTTCTTAACTAGTTATTCACTGGTTGTTAAGAATGCTGGCATCAAAATATCACTAGTTTCACTAATATACCGTATCACTTCAAGAAATTACACATGCAGTATTTTAGTAGTGCTTTTTTAGTAAATTGCAAAAAATCAAATTAGGAAAGTGGTTTGAGCCATTTTACCACTGATCTTAAAGCGGTAGATAACCGATTCACGAATGGAGCCCAGAGTCCTCAGAAATGGTCAGAGATGACTGCTTTCAGGCTCCTTCTTAGCCAAGATGTTTGATAAATGGGAGTTCACCATGGACCTTCTACTTGCTATCCTGATACCCCCTGTAGTGGTCCTGGGTTTGCAGAGGAGCATGAGCCATGAGTAGAGAGCAGGATCTGTAGAAGCTGAGCAGCCTCCAATTAGAGAGTATTCTTATCAGATGGCTTAGGGAGAACTCTGCATTCCCTTTAAAACTACAACAGGGCATTTGGGCTCCTCTCTTAAGGGTCACAGTAGATGCATAGACCTGTTTTTTCACTTCTGGAGTCCCATCTGAACAGAATTGTTATGCAGTTTTAATGTTTTAGAATCATTCAAAAGCTGAGATATCTGCGTTTGGTGGGCTGGCTTTTGAAGTGCAGAGTTTAGGAATTGGAATGAATAAGGAGGTTGGTGGAGAAAGGCTGCTCAAGCTGGGTGGCATTGATAAAAGCAGCATCCGCCACCCCCTACACCCCCCCCCCCAAGTTTTTTTCATAAATGATCCTTTTGAAGGGAAGGTGACAAATAATGCATTGACTTATATGAGAGACAGTACTCTATGCTACAATGTAACTGACGAGCACAAAACCATATTGTCATTGTCT
The DNA here is from genome assembly GCA_018402905.1 of Glandirana rugosa. Classification (NCBI taxonomy): domain Eukaryota; kingdom Metazoa; phylum Chordata; class Amphibia; order Anura; family Ranidae; genus Glandirana; species Glandirana rugosa. The sequence goes on along the minus strand of BLSH010384739.1, from coordinate 722,343 downwards.
GGTCACCCCCAGACAATGGCCCTCTGTAACCAAACCCCAGTGATTTCTGCTGGCTGTGATGCATGCAGGGCACAAAGAAGGGGATGGTACACAGAGGACAGTAACCTATAGAACCCCTTTAGGTGTCAGCATGAAGACCGGTTTAAAAATTACTTTGACATTTAAACTCTGTAGACCCCATTGAAAATCACCTGTAATATTCTTGTACATCTGCTTGCTGGATCCATATGGCTTCTGATACTCTTAGACCATCCATAGACATGAGGTGTGTCCTATATAACGTACAGACCAGAAAGAATGGTGTATCTTTATGTAGTCAGGAGTCCAGTGTTGCCTTTCTGGCAATAGGGACATTTGTTCCTGTGGGAATCTGGGCGAGCTCCCCTAGTGCTGAGTTTATCAGTGAAGAATGGAGTTGTGTGGGTAGTGATGCTTTGTGGAACTTAGTGTGCCAGTGAGGATTATTATCACACTCTGCTGTGGGAAGGACTCAATTTCCCATTGGGCCGTGCTGCATAGGAAGGCTCGTGGGAAGAACAGTGCCACATGGGAGAGCTTATTTAAGTGAAGGGAGAAGCCTGTTGCAGTCTCTTTGGACGGCGTGATCGCACAGCAAGGGCTCTGTGTGCTTTTACAGTGGGATTGCGGCCAAACACTGAGATCCAGCGGGCTGCATTACCACAGTGTTCCAGCGAACTGCTTTGCTACAGTGTTCCAGCGGATGATCTGCATATCCCGCCCTACTACCATCTAAGTCTGCTACAGATCCAGCGGCAGCAGTAGCGATCGATCAGGGAGAGCTGCAAGGAGGAGTGCAGTTGAGGCCAATTCCAGGCGCATATAGCAGGAGTACTTCATCCCCAGAGTCATCATCATCATCATCTGAGTAGCTGGGACGGTTGTTTGCCGTCACTTGTTCGGTTGGGTGAGCTGGCCCAGTTATAAGAGTACTGATCTGTTTAATACATACCTCACCAAGAAAGTTAGTATGCAGCTTAGTATTACTATCAGACTGAGGGAGGCTGGATTATAATCCCTCGAGTGCACTGGATTTGCTGTTAGATGTAAGCTTACCCTAAGTCAGTGATCACTATGAAGGTTTTTATGTATTTTAGTGGAACTCCTATTTCACCCTTGTGCTATATTCTGAGGATCTGTGGACACAGTTACTACTTGGGTACCTAATCTTGAAATAAAAGAGCCGGCAGAAGACGTACTGAACTTTAGTAGAGGATTTGCTACAATTACAACTAGTCGTCTCCCCCCCACACACACTTTGCAGGACTCGGGGTATTATATGTTGCATTACCGAATTCTAAGAACTCTCTTAGAGAAGGTGAATCTGAATCAGTCAATTGCACTATTCATTGAAGTTATACCAGTTTGGTTGCATTCTTTTAGTGAGTACTGATTTATTTGTATTAAATTGAGTGGTATCAATTTACCTGCAGTTCACCATTTCGCATCAGCTAGTCTAAAGCTTTCTCCTGTATTGATTTATTTTACATTATCTGTCTTTACAACAAGCATAGGTAAACATTCAGGTATCTTAATTAAACTCGATTGGAGTAGCTAGTGTAACCTTTTAATAGGGAACTGCCAGTATATAGGAGGGAGTAGTGATGTACATTTTTTTGTGTCTCCCTTTTATTCACCATGAAATCCAAAGTCAGGTTTATGTTTAGACATTTATGAGTGTGTGATCTTAGGCTTCATACACACGGGCGTAGTTGCAAAATCGTTTTGCATCGGCGTTGAGCGTTAGTGAGCGTCTGCGTCAATAGGAGTTTTGTTAAACATTCCTCTATTTTTAACCTGAAAATGCCTGCGCTAAAAACGCTGGTTAACGTCGCTACGCCTTTAATGCACGTTTAGTGAGCATTTTGCCAGCTCAGCATCAAAAATGCCATAACGCTACAGCCTCAGAACACGCTGGCCGTGGGTTCTGCTTTCAGCTCACGAACCTTGATGCTATCAACAGCTCAAAAACATCAGCGTTTTTATGGGGCCATTGAATAACACTGAGAGCTGCAAAAAACGCGGCGGTAAAAAAAATGTACGTGTGTATGAGGCCTAAATGTAAACTGTTAATCTTTTACCTGTGTGATGCAATTTCTGTTTAATTGAGAGTTCCAATTTAACACAGCAGTGATTTTTAAGTAAATACTTTAATCCGGTGTGGTCCTTTTTACTGAAGTGTGTTAAATTTAAGAAAAGGTAACACTGAGTGAACCCAGAGTTTTGGGAGTGGTGGAGGACTCTCAGAGTCAGGGAGATCGAAGGGGAGTGGAATTATCAAGCGACCCTCAAGGGGGCAGCGCTACATTTTAGGATAGAATGGATTAAATGTTTTTTCGGTTCTTCACACTTCAAGAAAAGGCCGATGCTGTAGATGGCCTGCACAGGGTATAAAAATGCATGCTTGTCCAGTGTGAGCATGCGTGTTCATGCCATCTTTGTTTCACAGTCATGCAGCTGTCTTGTGTCTGTGGGCACCTTGTTTTTGTAATGTAATCTTAAACTCTAGTCTGCAAAAATACAGGGAAGAGGGGGCTTTATTACAACTGGAGTAGTTGTGTATGGCAACCAATCGGCTTCTATCTTCAGCTTGTTCAAGTAAGCTTTGAAAATGAAAGATATAAGCTGATTTGTTGCCATGCACAGTTTTTGTAATGAATCAGCCGAGTTTCCATTATTTCTTATGGGGAAATTCCCTTTGATATGCATGCTTTGGATTACAAGCATGTTTCCGGAATGAACTATGCTTGCAATCCATGCTTTTACTGTATTACATTCATGTTCTTGTGTTTAGGGAGGAATTTTTCTGGGTTATAAAGTGTAAATGTACCAAGCCGTGTAAGGATTGTTAGATCATTAACCAGGAATTTGCCCTTTAGATATGGAGACTTTGTAGCAGCAGTCCATTAACTGTGATTGAAGAAGGGGTTTGTAGCATTGAGGCAGCAGTGAAGGTCAGTTATAGATCTTCTTTTGCATCTCCCCACCCATGAAAGGACTTAATTGGCCGCCACTTAAACAGCCCCGCCCTGCGTTCAGGATGACAGCTGTCCCTGTGACAATGGGCGGAATAGAGCAGTGCTGTGTTTGGTGCAAATACTCTGTATTAGGTATTCATGGCACACTGTGTTTTTCCTGCCATTTGTATTGTCTTGGGGAAAGTAAACATTGACCAGAAGCGCATTGGAGGCTGGAAAAAGGCACATTGCTACTGCTGATACACAACCTCCAATAAACGACTGCAACCGATCAGAGATGATTTTTCTCTGAATTGTGGCACAGGCTGAAAATGTGTTACTTGGGGTAACTGTAGTGCACATGTTTAACATCCGGAGGGGGGAGATTTTGATTTCTTAAAACTGGTGCACTCAGAAGATGATTGGCTACCATGCGCAGCTGCACCAGATTCTAACTTCAGCTCGTTCAATTAAGCTTTGACAATAAAACCTGGAAGCTGATTGGTTACTCTGCAGAGCTGCACCAGTTTCAGTAAATCAACCCCAATGTGTTCAGTCATATTTAACCACTTGTATACCTGAATTGCCATGTTATTATAAGGCCATTTTTCTGGTTTCACTGCAATGTTGTACCTAAATCAATTTTATAACCCAGCATGGAGAGAGGGCTTTCTTTTGGTGTCATTTTTTTTTTTATTTTATACTGTAAAAGGAAAAAGACCACACATTTTGTGTTTGCTTACACTTTCCTTTAACCCCCCCCCCCCAAAAAAAAAAAATACAACAATCACAAAATAGTGGTCAGCGACACATTACACCCCCCATTCCCTTACACGCACCTACTTTAACCACTTCCGGACTGCCCGCACTTTGCCGTTGGACACCGTTGCTATGGTAGCAGATGGCTACCATAACCCTGCTTTTTTTAAAAATGGCAGGTGGCTGGCTTTCAGATAAAAGTGATCTCTGAGGCGGATTCAAGCAAGATCACTTTTATTGGGGCGGGAGAGGTGACCACCCCCCTCCTGCCACTTTCCCATCGTCTCCGCCACTTACAGCACCCGCCGGTAGCAGTGGAGACGATCAGGTCTGCTCCCCCCCACTGCCTGTGAGCGGAAGATGCCGCCCACTCGGCTCCATAGCATTGCAGGACGGAAGCGACATCAGAGGTCACTAACGCCCATCGCTCTTAAAGGAGACTTTTTATTTTTTTTATATTTTTTTTTGCTTTTAAGTGTAAATAGGAGGTCTGAGGTCTTTTGACCCCCCAGATCTCATATTTAAGAGGTCCTGGCATGTTTTTTTCTTTTACAAAGAATGTTTACATTTCTTGTAATAGGAATAAAAGTGATCAAAAATTTATTTTTTTAAAAAAAATTTTTAAAGGACCGTGTAAAAATAAGCGCCCGTCCCAACGACGAGCTCGCACGCAGAAGCAAACGGATACTTAAGTCCTGCCCACATATGAAACCAGACATGTGAGGTATCGCCGCGATCGATAGAGTGAGAGCAATAATTTGAGCACTAGATCTGCTCTGTAACTCAAAACTGGTAACCTGTAGGAATTTTTAACTGTCGCCAATGGAGATTTATTTATTTTTTCCCAATAAGATTTTCTTTAGGTTTTCAACAAATGTTAGTGTCCCATAACAGAGTATGTAGAGCATACAAATAACACTAGGTAGGAGATCACAACCTCTTACAGTGTGATTACATACAGGTATAGTATTTCGTAAGCCCTGTAAACCAAACAAAAGGAATTACAAATCCATCTTTACCATTGGTTGCATAAGACCAGCCCACCATTTCTGATGGGAGCTTATAAAACTACCTCTTAACCCATCGAGGGTATATGCCATGTAGTCTGGGGGTCTAAGGACCTCGGAGGAAGAGGTAAGGAGAAATAGCTCACGCCCAAAATCTCCACCTCCATACTCCCAGCTCCCGACCCTTGTGATTTAAGGATGTCCAATGGTCAAAACTCAATGTCTCGTCTAGATCACGAGT
>BLSH010384739.1:695754-717153 GCA_018402905.1 Glandirana rugosa | reverse complement strand
CCACCACCACCAAAAAAACACTTTTGAAGCAAAGGCTTCCACAATCAGTGTTCATGTCGGCAGCAAATTTCGATTTAGTTTTAATCTTCGTCTTGGGACTAAAATGGCATTTTAGTTTGTCGTATTTTAGTCTTCTGCACATGTTTTTAGTCCAAGTAGAGAAAAGCACACCGCTCAAGCCGACAGCCAGACCCTTGTGGGTGCACACCTCGGCTCGCCACCGCATTGCATGTAGGTCCAAGAAAAAGGAGGGGAGGCCGCACTCCACAGATTAATTTTAGCAGCTTAAGATGTTATTATCAAATAGCGATGTACAGGGAAGGATGTTAGACGCGTTTCACTGGTACACCACGAGCTTAATCATTACAACTGATTATGCTTGTGGTGTACGAGTGAAACACGTCTACCATCCTTTCTAGTGCATGACTATTTGATAACATTTTAAGCTGCTAAAATTAATCTGTGGCGTGCTGCCTCCCCTCCTTTTTCTTGGACCTACATGCACGTGTTTTTAGTCATAGTCTTTGACTAAAATGCTATTTTAGTTTTATAAAGTCCCATTTTAGTCATATTTTAGTTGACTAAAATCTCCAGTACATTTTAGTTGAATAAAATTTGTCCCATAAAATCGAATGTGTTAAATTTTGATGCATTATTTAAGCATTTTTCTAGAATTTCCAAACTCATTGGAGTAGAAAAAAAATCAAATTATGTTCTTATTTATGGTATTAAGGTTTGAACAAACTCTCGGATACAGATTTAGCCGCTCTGGGTGGTCTGAGGAGGCCTGTAATGCTGCACATTGCTCTGGACGGTGGTCTGAGGAGGCCTTTTATGCTGCACAGTGCTTTGGATGGTGGTCTGAGGAGGCCTGTAATGCTGCAGAGTGTGCTAGATGGGGGTCTCGGTTCTGAGGGATGGCCTGTAAGGAACAGTGCTCTGGATGCCACCATGCCATGCCGGTGGTCACAGGTCAGAGGAGGCCTGTGTTGCTGCACAGTGCTGGATAGTGGTCTCAGGTCTTAGGGATGGACTGTAATGCACAGTGCCCTGGATGCCAGTGGTCAGATGAGGCATGTAATAATGCACACCTTTCTCTGGATGGATGGTGGTCTGAGGGGAGGCCTCAGGCCTGCTGTACTTGTAATGTATACTAGTACTACACACTTAGTGTGCTCTCTACTCTGGACATGAGCTGTCATCTCGGGACTCGGGAGTGGTGCTCTCGTTGAGACTCGGGAGGCCTGCCTGTAATGCACAGTCATGCTCTGGTCTCTGGTAGTCGTTACGGACAGTACACACAGTCGATTCAACTCGCTTGTTGGGAGCGGAAGCAGGCGGAGCTCCGTGAAAACCAGAAGTTAGTTCATGAGGGTAAATGCCCCGCCTCACATTTTCGTCCTGTTTTCGTTCATTAAGTGAGTTTTCTTCAGTGGATGAAAATGTTCTTTACTTTTCTATTTGTTTTCGTCACTGTAAAAATGCCGCTTTTGGTGAAGAAATTAATACTACTCACTATAGACCAATACACTATAACGCTTCTTAACCACTTCAGCCCCGGAAGAATTTTGCACTTTAGGACCAGAGCACTTTTTGCGAATTCGGCGCTGCGTCGCTTTAACTGACAATTGCGCGGTCGTGCGACGTTGTACCCAAACAAAATTTGCGTCCTTTTTTCCCCACAAATAGAGCTTTCTTTTGGTGGTATTTGATCGCCTCTGCGTCATTTCTTATCGCCGCTATAAACAAAAGAAGAGCGACCATTTTGCAAAAAAACCCAAATTTCTTACTTTTTGCTAAAATTCAAATCCAAAAAAAAAATATAAAAAAACTTTTTTTTTCACCGTTTTTGGCCGATTTATATAATTCCTCATATTTGCGATAAAAAAAATCGCAATTGGTGTTTATTGATTGGTTTGCGCAAAAGTGGCCATGTTTACGGATGGTGAGAATTCATTTCTGGGGTTTTTGGACTTTTTGTCCCCTATGTGATGAAAAAAAAATGTAAGTAAAAAAAATATATAGTTACACCCAAACACGTAAAATCCCCCCCCACCAAAATTTTGACCCCCCCACCCCATATACATATGCACAAACGTAAACACATGCGTTGGGTCGCCTACGTGTGAAAACGTTGATTGCGATACACATGTTACATATCGCTGCGTACGCCAGAGTGAGAGCAATAATTCTAACACAAGATCTCCTCAGTAACGCTAAACTAATACCTATGGGGGGCGCTGAAGCGTCACCCATAGAAAATATAGGGTACTGAAGTTGGACGCCATTTCACGGGTGCACAAAAATTTAGGGTTTGGTATCTATTCAGCACAGCCTCATCTTTTATATTTTTACAAAAAAATTGGTAATTTATTGCATTTATTTGCCCTACAATTCACGTTAGTGTGTTTTTACTGAAATTTTGCTGAATGATTTTCCATTCTGGCAGCGAAAGGGTTAAACCTGCCGGGAGACAGTACTTTTTTTTTTTTTTTTTCTTTATTACACAGACTTTTCTAGCGCTTTTAAGACCCCTTTCACATCGAGCCACTGGTCCCTTCCTGCCTAAGGGCCGCTAGTTTCGGCCGCTAGCGGGGCACTTTTAACACCAAAAAAGGGTTGAAAACTCCAGTTTTGTGGCTTTTTCAAAGCGCCTTTAAGGCGCGAGACTGCCTCAGTGTGAAAGGGGTTCTAAAGTCATTACCTGCATGAAAGTAAAAACACCTCAATACCTGCCCCCCCCCCCCCCCCAACACTTAAGTGACTACCCTGCTGATACAGCACTGTCCCAGCTGCAGCCTCACTCTCCTGTCCTCCTGGTCTCACAGGAAACAGTCAGAGCAATGGGAGCCATAGGCATATTGTGTGAAGGTGGGGGGACGTGGCCACGCCATGCTGTGTGTGTGTCTATAGACCAAAACAGCCCGGCTTGGAAACGTGTTCACACGAGTGCTCCTTCCATGCTTTCCCCCGTTCATTGTTTTAACTGTAAAAGAGAAGTATAGATTTTTTTTTTAAATAAACAAACTTTATACTCCCCTAGGTGAATACATTGTCAATCCAATGCTACATCAGTCCCCCGCCGCTTTTAAGGCTGCATTCACACCTGAGCGCAGCGGTCTTTGAGCGCTTTTCCAGCATTTTTTTCGGGTGTTTTTATGCAATATTTAGCCTCGTTTTTGCACGTTTGTAGCAGTGTTTTTGGGCTTTGGCGTTTTGTTATTAGCCAATAGAGAAAAATATTATCTGTTGCATCATTTGTTGCTAGGTACTTCAGCTTTTTTAGCTTTTCTATTAGCTTTTATTTCTCCTTTTATTATTAATTTATTATAATGTTTTTTCGTTGGGCTAAGGGGTTTGAGTTCAGTTTAGGTTAGGGTTATTTATTATTTCATTTATTTTTTATTGTATTTATTATAATATGAATAATAATAAATGAATAAATGTAAAATAAATGCACAAATAAAAATCATCAAAAATAAGTTCAATAAATTAATACTAAGTAACAATAAATAAATATAAATTAATAAGTGCCCTAACACAAAAAAAGTATGTATTGCTGTTTTTTTTTTTTTTGGTTTGAGTTTGGTTATTTTATTTATTATTATAATGTATTCAATTTTTAAGGTTGGAGTTTAATATTAATGTATTACATATTCATTTATTTTACTTTGATGAGGATTTTGTTATTTGTGTATTTTTTTACATTTATTCATATATTAGTAATTTATTTTTTAACTTTTTTCATTTGAGCAGAAAATCGCACAGAAACGAGCAAAAACATATAGATGGCGCATTTTCATTCATTTCTATGTGAATACAAATGTGCCAAAAACCCTCCATAACTTGTTTGGCTTCAGGCGACTTGGAGTGGAGACGTGAACCATCTCCATACAGAATAATTTTTTTTTTTTTTTTGTCCTCCAGCGGTTTTGAGATTCAAGCAGATAATCGCTCAGGTGTGAATGGGGCCTAAGACTGACTGAGTGATCAAACACCACTGATCGCTCAGTTCTCCTAATCTGCTCTGAGCGGAGAGCCAGGAATGTCAGTCAGCGGCTCTCTACTTTGCCCTCCAGCACTTATTGGAGTGCTGGGCTGTTGAGGGACTGTCTCAGACTCAGTGGATCGCTGAGCCAGCTTGCGGTCCAGGGTTCTGGGTGGATCCCAACCATATGGTTGGCATCTTTTCAGAGCTCGGACCGGCTCTGACATCAGCCAGCAGCAGGCTTCAGCCCACTGATGGCTGAACACTGGTCACAGGAGTGCAGAATGAACTGTACTCCTGTGATCCATAGAAGTGCAGCCAAAAAAGCTTTGGCCATAATTCTTTTAAATTTCCATACCGCATTCCTTTTTCCTGCAGTCTTCTGACCTGTCCAGTGGTATCCTGGGTCCTTACACTTCTTTTTTGGTGACAGCGAGTCCTTCTTCCTCTTGGACAGAGTGGCACTCACCTAATTACACGTGACCATTACCTGTCAAGTAGGCTTATGAGGCCAGACCATCATGATGGACAGACGCTGGATTGTGGAGCCGTAAGTTTGCGGAAGACCGCACTGAAGAGAAAGTGAGCTTTGCAGCCAGAACATTTTTAATTTCCATAGTGAATTTATTATTTTACAAACCTGGAGTTTGAATTAAAAAATCCCCAAATACAGCCCACTTTCCTGGCAGCTGCTGACCTAGTTTACAAGGTGCAAAGGGTGATGTGCAGATCAGGTGTTGCAGCTGCAGGTTGGTTTTGGTTCATTGATTCACTAAGTATTAACCAGCGGCGGCTGGTGTGTGAGGGGCGCTGGGGCGCCGCCGGCAAAAAAGGGGAAAAAAAAAAAAAAAAAATCAACCCCGCCCCCCTGCAGGTGGCACCGGTACATTGACTTTTTTTTTTTTTTTTCGGCTCCTTGGCTGTCACATGACAGCCAAGTAGTGAGCCTATTGGTTGGCCATTAAAAGCTATGAGTGTGCGCTGAACAGGCGCACACTCATAGCTTGATTGGATGCGGGGCCGGGGGCGGGTCACTGTGGCAGCGGAGGTGACTTCCGCTCCCACAGAGACCATGACCGCCAAGGGGGGGGACAGCCGCTCTCCGTGTGCCGAACTCTGCAGACTCCAGCGCGCTCTTGCATGCCAAATCTCTGCAACAATCCTGCCTGCTGGATGGGTTAAGTGCGGGGGGGGGACTCTGCAATGTACCCCACCTATCTCGCTGGCTGCAAACTGCCCCCACCTGTGTCACTGGCTGCAAACTGCCCCCACCTGTGTCACTGGCTGCATAACTGCCCCCACCTGTGTCACTGGCTGCATAACTGCCCCCACCTGTGTCACTGGCTGCATAACTGCCTTCACCTGTGTCACTGGCTGCATAACTGCCTTCACCTGTGTCACTGGCTGCATAACTGCCTTCACCTGTGTCACTGGCTGCATAACTGCCCCCACCTGTGTCACTGGCTGCATAACTGCCCCCACCTGTGTCACTGGCTGCATAACTGCCCCAACCTGTGTCACTGTATACTGTGTCCTGTGATGCAGAGCTGTATACTGTATCCTGTGATGCTGAGCTGTATACTGTGTCCAGTGATGCTGAGCTGTATACTCCTGACACAATATGTGGAATACAGGGGACGGAGTGGGTGGATTCTATAATGGGCGTGGCATATTAGAAGTAGGAGGGGTCAAAAGGAAGGGCGGGGCCTGGCGCCCCCCCATCCAAAAACTTCACCAGCCGCCACTGGTAGTAACACAGGAGGATACAAAGTCAACTACACTCCAAACAATGCATTTATTAATTTAAGGCATTTATACAGCACCGGCAGTTTATGCAGCTCTTTACATATATATATGTATTGTAGATTCAGATCAGTCCCTGCCCTCAAGGAGCTTACAATCTGAAGTCATATATACATATACTTGGGCCAATTAACCTACCAGCATGTCTTTGGAGTGTGGGAGGAAACCAGACTCCCCGGAGGAAACCCACGCAGGTAGTGTCATGATTGGGATTCGAGCCGATGCAATGACCTTGGTGCTGCCAGGTGCAAATGCTAACCATTTAGCCCCTGTTCTGCCCATTTCACATATTTATTGTGAAGACCGCATCACAAAAGTCATAAGAAACCAACATTACGGGATTGCCCAGGGTCCTACCTTCGAGGTAACATAGCCAGTATGTGTCTTTGAGGAAGGGACCCAGTGATTCCTTAAAATAATTTTGTGAAATGCTTTTATTTGGAGTGCTGGCAACTTCTTCTTTGTATTTGGTTCTAGCACAGCACCATCCTTGGCTATCTCATCAGCACTCACCACTTATTTAAAAGTCAAGTACTGTGGGGACTTGAGGACAGAGATAAAGAAGACCACACTGACATTTTGCAGTTGCTATTCAGATATCTGTGTTCTGAAAGGTTTCATTTCATTAGAGAATATAGTGTATAACAAAAGTAAATCTAGACTTACAAGGACAATATTGCAATAAAAAATATCACTGTATGTGGATAATGATTGTGTTTTGTCAGTTTTTTTTCCCTTACATGCTTTAGCTTATTTTCTTCAGACCAAGCTGTCCACTAAAAGTGTCATAAACTATCACATGCACATTTTTTTTTTTTCATTTTTAAAAGTTCACTTTTCTGACCATGTTTACACCAGAATTTTCCACCCCCTTGCTGGGGTCTTTTCTCCCACGGCATCCTTGATTTTGCTCCTTTTGGCCCGGCTGTGTGTGGCTCATGCAGCACATCATCCATTCTCAGATCCATCAACACGGATCTGTGAATGGGATACTAGAAGTCCCATCTGCCATCATGGCAGTCCATAGTCTTGGTCCATTGTAGGGCTGCAACTAACGATTATTTCCATAATCGGTTAGTTGGCCGATTATCGTTTCGATTATTCGGATAATAACCTTAAAAAAAATTGGTGTATAATTTTAGTTAATGTGTAAAGTTTTTTTTAACCAGTTAACAATCGCCCTATAGACAAAAGACGTCTACAGGGCGGTTGCTTAATTCTGGGAGGACGTCTACTGGGGCGCGCACATGGGAACATCCGTGACTGTCGGGTCCAGGGGACCCGACTGATCACTGATCGCGGTGAATGGCCGCTGTGAGCGGCCTTTTACCACGTGATCGCACCGTCAAATGACGCTTCCGCCGGCTTTTCTCTCTCCTCTCCGCACCGATCGGAGGAGAGAGGAGGTGCTGCAGCGCTGTGGGCGATGTGTAATGCCCACAGCGCTGCCTAGTGACAGTTATCAACCCCACAATCCATTTACCACCCACCCAGCGATCATCACCCATCCATCCACCCCCCACCCATCCTCACCCACCCATTCATCCATGCTCACCCATCCAGCCATGCATGCTCACCCACCCAGCCGTGCTCACCCATCCATCCATCCATGCTCACCTACCCAGCCGTGCTCAACCATCCATCCATCCATCCATGCTCACCCATCCATCCATCCATCCATCCATGCTCACCCACCCAGCCGTGCGCACTCACCCATCCATCCATGCTCACCCACCCAGCCGTGCTCACCCAGCCATCCATCCATGCTCACCCATCCATCTATCCATGCTCACCCACCCAGCCGTGCTCACCCAGCCATCCATCTATGCTCACCCACCCAGCCGTGCTCACCCATCCATCCATGCTCACCCAGCCACCCATCCGTGCTCACCCACCCATCCGTGGCTCATCCACCCCCATCCATGGCTCATTTGTGCCTCATTCATGCTTATCCATACCACATCAGTTCTCATCCGTGACACATCCATGCCACTACACTGCCCATCCGTGCCACTACACTGCCCATCCGTGCCACTACAGTGCCCATCCATGCCACCACAGTGCCTCACAATAGTGTAAAAGATGGTCAAATTTAGATTCTAAATGTATGCTGCTAGAATACCTGACGGTGCTCCCTGCATGTTGGGCCTCTGTATGTGGTCAGGCTGTGTAAAACTGTCACACATGTGGTATCGCCATACTCGGGAGAAGTAGCAGAATATATTTTTGGGTGTCATTTTTGCTAGGTACATGCTGTGTGTTAGAAATATTGTATAAATGGACAACTTTGTGTAAAAAAAAAAAAAAAATATGTTTTCATTTTCTTTCCACATTTTCCAAAAACTTGTGGAAAAAATGACATGTTCAAAAGACTCACTATGCCTCCTAGAATATACGTTGGGGTGTTTGCTTTCCAAAATGGGGTCTTTTTTGGGCGTTTCCATTGGCCTGGTGCTCCAGGACCTTCAAAAGTGCAAGAGGTAGTCAAGAAATTTATATGTGTAATTTATGCTCCTAGAACGCCTGACGTTGCTCCCTGCATGTTGGGTCTCTGTATGTGGCCAAGCTGTGTAAACGTGTCACATATGTGGTATTGCCATACTCGGGAGGAGTAGTAGAATGTATTTTGGGGTGTAATGTGTAGTATGCATATGCTGGGTGTGAGAAATAACCAGTTAACATATGACAATTTTGGGGGGGAAAAAAAAATTCAATTTGCAAAGAATTGTGGGAAAAAATTACAACTTCAAAAAATTCACCATGCCTCTTACTAAATACCTTGGAATGTCTACTTTCCAAGAAGGGGTCATTTGGGGGGTATTTGTACTTTCCTGGCTTGTTAGGGTCTCAGGAAATGAGATAGGCCGTCAGTGCATCAGGTGTGATCAATTTTCAATGATTTGCACCCTAGTTTGTAGACTCTATAATTTTCACAAAGACTAAATAATATCCACTAACTTTGTTTTTTTTGTTTTTTTTACCAAAGATAGGTAGCAGTATAAATTTTGGCCAAAATTTATGAAAAAAAATTACTAATTTGCAAAATTTTATAACAGAAATGAAGAAAAATTCATTTTTTTACAAAATTTTCGGTCTTTTTTTAATTATAGCGCAAAAAATAAAAAACCCAGCAATGATTAAATGCCACCAAAAGAAAGCTCTATTTGTGTGAAAAAAAGGACGCACATATCATATGGGTACAATGTTGCATCACTGAGTAATTGTCATTCAAAGTGTGAAAGCGCTGAAAGCTGAAAATTGGTCCGGTTGTTAAGGGGGTTTAAGTGCCCAGTGGTCAAGTGGTTAAAAAAAAATAATTTTTTTTTTTTATTATTTTTTATTTTTTTTAAGGAATACCTTGTTTTTGTATAGCCAGCATATAATACAGTTCTGTCTGAAAAACTGCAAAACAGTCTTTTAATTATTTTTTTTTTTTTTTTATAAAAAATGTGATCTCTTGAGTCTGATTATATTTACCAGATTCAACCTCTAATAGTATAAACAGTATATCTCTTCTGTCTGTTATTCTCAGTGGATTAGAGATTTTGCTCCCTAACCATATAGTTAGTTATACTTACCACTGCATAGTAGAGCTGCACGATTCTGGCCAAAATGAGAATCACGATTTTTTTGCTTAGAATAAAGATCACGATTCTCGCGGCGTAATATATTAAATATACAAAAAATTGGGCTAACAGCACTGTTTAGGTTTTTGAAAGGGGTAATTTTTCCAAAAGAATTGCGTTTAAAAGTCTGCTGCGCAAACAGCGTGTGACATAAAATATTGCAACAACCGCCATCTTATTCTCTAGGGTCTCTGCTAAAAAAAAAATATATGTTTGGGGGTTCTAAGTCATTTTCTAGCACAAAATAATGGATTTTTATTTGTAAACCGCAAGTGTCAGTAAAGATTTAGTCTTTAAATGGTTAAACCAAACAACTATAGAAGGGGAGTTCACTCAGAGTTCAATGCCTTTGAAGTAAATTACTTTGTATCTCTTATCAATGACTCAGAAGTTGGCTGTCTGCCCAGACTTGGCCGCCTCCCCTGAGACTCAAGTCACTCCGACTTGAAAAGACTTCGGGCACTTTTATTACTGTCAATTCGCGCTGATTCGCCCCCCAAGTCTGACCCCATTAACTGCACTGCACTGAAAATCGCGGTAATGCCCAAAGGAGATCGCGGGGGTAGATCGAGATCGCAATTTTAATACGATTAATTGTGCAGCTCTACTGCATAGATATATGTAAGAATAAATTGCCTTTTTTTCCATGGATATGATCATTTTATATATAATGCACATTACTGGTAAAAGTTGACTTTAAATGTAATTCTAATTCCTTATATTACCTCCATTCTATCAGCCTATACGTTGCCTGCTCTGTAATTGTTTTGCACAGGCAGCCTTAATTCTCCTCTTCTGGGGTCCCCCCATTGACACTTCTGGCTTCTCCTTCCTTCAGAGTGCCTCAATAGCAAGCTGCAAAGTATAGTATAGAGAGCCCCTCTAGCAAGGTAAAAACCTTCTGCCTTTAGAACCCCTCACTTCCTGCCCAGGACTACATGTCCCATGAGGCATTGCTCCTTTGCACATTTACAAATTCTCAGGCATTTACTGACATGTATGCCTGGTATACTGAGCTGTATGTGTGCTGCACTGTGTATACTGACATGCATGGACGGTATACTGAGCTGTATGTGTGCTGCACTGTGTATACTGACATGCATGGACGGTATACTGAGCTGTATGTGTGCTGCACTGTGTATACTGACATGTATGGACGGTATACTGAGCTGTATGTGTGCTGCACTGTGTATACTGACATGCATGGACGGTATACTGAGCTGTATGTGTGCTGCACTGTATTTCCTGATATGTAAGCAAATAATGAATTCTGTATGCAGGCCAACTAGTCGGCTGGCCGATTAATCGATTATGAAAATAGTAATCGATTAGTTGTTGATTAATCAATTAGTTGTTTCGGCTCTAGTCCATTGATGACCTTCTCCAGCTCTGTAATGGTAGGTCTGTAGCTCCTCAAGACCTGCAGCTGGGAGAGGAGACTGCAGGAGTCTGTGCATACCACATATGGTGCACTGATGGCAGTTGCAATGCTTTGCAGACTTTTAGTGCACAAATAAATAAATGCACATTTTTTTTTTTCATTTTTCAGTATGGGTGCACTTACTGTTTTTTTTCTTTATAAAAGGGCAATATACGTTACAAACAATGAGAGTAAAAAGTGATGGTTGTAAGCTCCCTTATCGGTGTTCTAGTTAGTCTTGAGCTTTGCCCTGTATGTGGAACTGCCTGTTTGTTGGGTTTGTAATAGACATGTGTGTGGGTGTGCCTTTCAGGCTGTTGGTATAAAGGCTTCTGACTTCTACTACATGACCGTGCATGTGTCTTCTCTTGCAGGAGGATGCTTCGGGTGGCGTCCTGTATGTCCCTGCTGCTGCTGTTCAAGGCGGTGGTTGGCTTGCCCTGGTTTCAGACCATCGGTGCTGTCCTGGTATTCTATATAGGCTCTGGAGGATGGAAGTTCCTGAAAGTGTTCTACATGACCATAGGACGGGATGTCAGGTGAGAATGAATTGGATTGGAAAGCCTGGATTTAAAGTGACCCTGTCACTTAAAAGGTCAAAACAGCAAATGGCAGTTATTGTAGTAAGAAGAGGCAAAGTACCACGATGCTGCTCCCCAAATGCTGTATGTATTCAACACTTCTAGTTATGTGAATTTCAGCTGATTGCGCCCCATGCAATCACAACAGGACATACATTCTGCGCATTTCGGCCAGTTCCTGATCAACCAGCAGAAATGCGCTACGTGAGTGGCCCTGTCAGTTCCTTCCTGCTTGTTCAAATGTAAAATCAAATGATCGCATATGGGTCCACAAGTATGTTGCTTGCGGGAGAGGCATGGTTGTACGATCTGATTTGCAAAGCGTGGTGCTATGGTGTAACATGACTGCATGGTGGGGTTTTTTTTCCTTTTGCTTAACCACTTCAGCCCCGGAAGGATTTGCCCCCTTCCTGACCAGAGCCCTTTTTTGCGATTCGGCATTGCGTCGCTTTAACTGAAAATTGTGCGGTCATGCGACGTTGTACCCAAACGAAATTTGCGTCCTTTTTTTCCCACAAATAGAGCTTTCTTTTGGTGGTATTTGATCACCGCTGCGTCATTTCTCATTGCCGCTATAAACAAAAGAAGAGAGAGCATTTTGCAAAAAACCCCAAATTTCTTACTTTTTGCTAAAATACAAATCCAAAAAAAAAAATAAAAAAAACATTTTTTTTCACCGTTTTTGGCCGATTTATATTCTTCCCCATATTTGTGATAAAAAAAATCGCAATCGGTGTTTATTGATTGGTTTGCGCAAAAGTGGCCGCGTTTACGGACGATGAGAATTAATTTCTGGGGTTTTTTATTTTTTTTTATTTTTTACTAGTAATGGCGGCGATCTGCGATTTTTAGCGGCACTGCCATATTGCAACGGGCATGTCGGAACATTTTGACACTTTTTT
Organism: Glandirana rugosa; assembly: GCA_018402905.1. Taxonomy (NCBI): domain Eukaryota; kingdom Metazoa; phylum Chordata; class Amphibia; order Anura; family Ranidae; genus Glandirana; species Glandirana rugosa. Next base: position 704,833 of record BLSH010384739.1, on the reverse strand, counting down.
GGGACCATTGGCATTTATACAAAGATCAGTGCTATAAAAATGCACTGATTACTGTGTAAATGCCATTGGCAGTGAAGGGGTTAACCTGCAGGGGGCACTCTAAGGGTTAACTATGTTCCCTGGGCGTGTTCTAACTGTCTTAGTGTTTGACTGGCAGGGGGAGGGGAGTGATCACAGCTTCCATGTAGAGGAAGGCTGTGATCACTCCCTTCCCCCTCTAACAGAACGGAGGTCCGTGTTTACTTACACGGACCTCCGTTCTTTCACTCCGGGGGGGGCATCGCGGGTAGCCGGTGGAGATCGAGTCCGCCGCACCCGCTCCCTGGCCCTCCCCGGACACAGTGGGCGCCTACGGCGGCGCGCACGCTCACAGTGCGCAATCTGGCAGCCGCCGTCAGATGAAGGCGGTTTGCCCAGGAGAGCCACCTTGTCGCCGTCAACCTGCGGTTGACGGTCGGCAAGTGGTTAAGGTGAACCAACCTTTTAAGGCTTAAGCCATGTTTCCAGTCTTGACATAATGGGGTTATTTACTAAAACTGGAGAATGCAAAATCTAGTGCAACTGTGCATGGTAGCCAGCTTCCAACTTCAGCTTGTTCAATTAAGCTTTGACCAAAAACTTGGAAGCTGATTGGTTTCCTGGTTTTTGTTCAAAGTTTAAAGTGTTACTAAACCCACAACAGTAAAATCATTCTATATGTGCAGCATAGCATGCCTGTTATACTCACTGTGGACCTTAAGGGGTTAATCCTCTGCATTGTGCAAAAAGGCTCTTTGATCCTGTATGGTCTCTCTTGGCAAGGCCAGATAATACACAGTGAGGGTAGTCCTCCCGCACATGCTCAGTTTGGTCTCTATTGCTGGAGAGAACATTTCCTTGTTCTCAGGGCTAGCCAGGTCACATGATATTGACATCAAACATGTGGGTAAGTATAAAGGCTATAGTGGAAATCTCCTACCTGAACACTGTACAGACCCTGCAGTTTATTATGTGACCGTGGTATACAGATCAGCCAAAGTTATATAGTGGCAGTATTTTAATGTAAAAAGAAGATTTATAAACTGTGGACACTGTTGGGGGTGCAAGATTTTGCACTCTCCAGTTTTAGTAAATCTCCAATGTTTAAATCAAGTATAACTGATGGCTGAGATCTTGCTGGCCATACGACCATTGACTGCAGTGTGCAAGCTGAGAGAATAAAAAAGTGCTTTGTACCCTATGAAATCAGTGGGTTTAATTTATCTACATGTCCTACAGCACAGCAGACACTTCATGCTAAGGACATTTGGATAGATGTAGCCTGGGGTAAGTAGCCTATCAAGCGTATTTAATGATTGTCATTAATACTGTATTCCTTTTTAAATTGTAAGGAACATGGCTATACTTATTAGGGTTGTACTGATACATTTTTTCTACTGGAGACTGAGTACCGATACCCAATACCTTTGCTCACCGATACGGAGTACCGGTACCCTTGTGGTACAATTTGAGCCAATACAAAATGAATGGGCTCCAATTGCACCGCATAGAATCGCATGCAAACTGGAATGCAGTGTGATTTCTGTCTAAATAACAAGCAGTTACCAGCACCGCTCTTGTATGAACCTAGGCTGAAGTCACTATGGCAAGCCTGGGTTCACACAGATGCAGTGCAGGAAACTGCATGCTCAGTATCGGCACCAATACCAGTGCCAAATCGTTGTAACCCTAAGGCCCCTTTCACACAGGCTACCCGAATAGGTCTGCCTGTCAGTTTTTCAGGCAGTCCTGATCGGACCCTCAATTCACCTATATGGAGCAAGGGATGTCAGCAGTGACGTCAGCTGACATCCGCCGCTATCCGATCCACCACATCCAGACGGATAGTGGTCCTATTTTCCATCCCTCTGGCGGATGGGATCGGATGAAAGCGGACAGGTGGTCCCTTTTCATTCATTCTCCCCATAGAGGAGAGCGGGGCTCTGACAGGTCTGTCTCTGCACAGTGAGCAGAGACGGAGCTGTCATCCGCCTGCTCAGTGGCGATAAACTGATCGATCCCTGCTGATCAAGCGGAGTCCGTCAAAACGGATGTTCTACGTGTGAAAGGGGCCTAATACTTTTATTGAAGAAAGTGACTACCAAAGTCAAGTCATTGAAAGATACATTAGGGATGCATTCAGAAGGGTGATTAGGGGTATACAGCAGATTCCTTCGGCAAAAAACAGCTGCAACTGGGAAGCCTGTACAAAGCAATGACGGGTATGAAGGGGTTTCAGCTTTTTGTATGTATTCACACACCCAGCTCTTACCTGCAGTTAGGGACACCTGACCAACCCTGGATGCAATGGGGTAGATTTATAAAACTGGTGCAGCTGTGCATGGTAGCCAATCCGCTTCTAACGTCAGTTTGTTCAATTAAAGTGGAGTTCCAGTCATTTGATTGTTTGTTAAAAGTCAACAGCTACAAAAAGTGTAGCTGCTGACTTTTAATAAACAACCACTCACCCGTCCCATGGTCCAGCAGTGTACTCACCGCAGCTGTGTTCTCCCCGTGTCTTCCCTCGGCAGCGCTGGCATCTCTACTATGGGCACCCGGCTGTTACAGCTTGCGGCTTCACAGCTAGGTACCCTCTGCGCATGTGCTGCAGTCTGTGACAGGTCCCGAAGTCTTCTAGGACCTGTCATATGTCCCAGAAGACTTTGGGAGGGAGAGCTTCTGCTTCCCGTCACCTAGGTCAGTGGTTCTCAACCTCAGTCATCAAGTACCGCCTACAGGCCATGGTTTCAGGTTTTCCTTTATCTTGCACAGGTGCTTTAACCACTTCCCGCCCGCCTATTAACAAATGATGGCGGGGCAGGTGGTTCATTATCCTGATCGGACGTCCATTGACGTGACTAGGATAAGCCGCCATCGTGCATCGCGGCGATCGGTGGTGCTGTGTGATCAGCCGTGATTGGTCACATTGTAAATAGGAAGAGCAGTTTATTGGCTTTTCCTCTGCTCAGGTCTGCAAACCTGAGCAGTGGAGAGCCGATCGGCTGCTCTCTGGAGGGGGGGGGCTGCACTGAACGTTTATCAGTACAGCCCCCCTCAGGATCACCCCACTGGACCACGAGGGAGCCGACCAGGACCACCAGGGTGCCCTCCCCTCCCCCGGAGACACCATGAGGATGCTGCCCAGGACCACCAGGATGACAACATGGAGGCCGGCCAGGACCACCGGGGAGCCCCCACTAGACTACCAGGGCAATACAGTGCACTGTAGGGATGACACTGTGCCCATATATGATGCCTGCCAGTGCCATCCCTAACAGTGCCACCTATCAGTGCCCACCTGTGCCACCTAAAAGTGCCGCATATCAGTGCCCGTCAGTGTTTCTCATCAGTGCTGCCCATCAGTGCTGCCCATCAGTGCTGCATATATGTGCCCCATCATCCGTGCAACTTTAGCAGTGCCAATCTGTACTGCCTCATCAGTGCCCGTCAGTGAAGGAGAAAATGTACTTATACAAAGTTTTGTGACAGAAACAAAGACATTTTTTATTTATTTTTATCAAAATTTTCGGTCTTTTTTTATTTGTAGTGCAAAAAATAAAAAACGCAGGGGGTGATCAAATACCACCAAAAGAAAGCTCTATTTGTGGGAACAAAATAACAAAAAGTTTGTTTGGGTACAACGTCGCACGACAGCGAAATTCTCATTCAAAGTGCAACAGCACTGAAAGCTGAAAATTGGTCTGGGCGGGAAGTGTTTTAAGTGCCTGGTATTGAAGTGGTTAAATCAGAGTCAGTGGCTTGGTATTTTGAACAGCTATTTTATCTAAGAGAAATTCCCAAAACATGGCCTGTTGGGGGTACTTGAGTACTGATGTTGAGAACCACTGGCCTAGGCGACTGGAACGGAAGTGGGAAGCGGGTACCTGCCCCCCCCCCCCTCCTCCCCAAAAGCTCAGTTTTACAAACAGCAGCCGGGGAGGAGGCCTTAAAGCAGAAGTTCCACTTTTGGGTGGAACTCCACTTTTAAGGTTTGGCAATAAAACCTGGAAGCTGATTGGTTTCAATATCCGAGCTGCACAAGATTCTGTACTCTCCAGTTTTAGTAAATCAACCCCAATCTGTCTGCATCCAGGGTCAGACCCGTGTAACTGCTGGTTGCGCAGATAGGTGCAAAGAGCTGTGGCTCCTGTCAGCCAGTCATTGCTCTTAACAGGCTTCCCGACCACAGATGTTCACATAGACCTGTGATCCCAGACAGCAAGAATCTGCTTTATGCCCCTTACTGACCATGTGAATATAGCCTAAAAGCCTTCCATGGCTTACTGTGCAATGAGCATTGCTCTTTGCCCCTTTTGAACAAGCCCTGATATGTGCAGTAGGCCAATGCTGGTATAAAATGAGAGTTTACTCTTCTACATGTGATGGATATGACCAGTTTCTGGTGAATTTAGAATCCATACTGCCAAAACTGAAGACACTGACTAGTAAATGGTGACAACTTGTAGGTAGTCAGAATAGCTGTAAACTCTTTCATGTATGGCTACCATCAATGCCGGAATCTTAGTGCCATAAACATCTATGTGATTATTTTCCCTGATTGTTTATCTGTAGCTGGACACAGAGTTCTATGCCGCATGCACATGGATGTTTATCTCCAAAGCCAAGTGTAAAATCTCTGGCGCTTTCCTGCACCCGGGGAGCTGCCGGTGCCAAGTGCAGCCGCCATTACATGTAGATGGCATTAGCTGTCCATACTTGTGTAAACACTGACCGCTTCTGTTTGTTTCTCCAAATGTGCAAGTTGCAGAGGTAATGTGTATTTACACAAGTACAGCCATTGACTTGTATTAGCAGCTACAATGGATATAAAAAGTCTACACACCCATTTAAACGTCAGGTTTCTGTGATGTAAAAAAATGAGACCGAAATCTCTTCAGAACTTTTTCCACCTTTTAATGTGACCTATAAACTGTACAACTCAGTTGAAAAGTAAAGTGAAATCTTTCTCAGTGGAGGGAAGCAAAAATGAAAAAACGAAAATAATATAGTTGCATGAGTGTGCACACCCTTAAACAAATACTTTGTTGAAGCACCTTTTGATTTTATTACAGCACTCAGTCTTTTTGGGTCTATCAGCATGGCACATCTTAACTTGGCAAACTTTGCCCACTCTTTGCAAAAACACTCCAAATCTGTCAGATTGCGAAGGCATCTCCTGGGCACAGCCCTCTTCAGATCACCCTACAGATTTTCAATCTGATTCGGGTCTGGGCTCTGGCTGGGCCATTCTAAAACTTTCAACTTCTTTTGATGAAGTCATTCCTTTGATTTGGAGGTATGCTTTGGGTCGTTGTCATGCTGAAAGATGAAGTTCCTCCTCATATTCAGCTTTCTAGCAGAAGCCTGAAGGTTCGTTGCCAATATTGATTGGTATTTGGAACTGTTCATTATTCCCTCTACCCCTGTTTCAGCTGAAGAAAAACAGCCCCAAAGCATGCTGCTGCCACCACCATGCTTCACTGTGGGTATGGTGTTTTTTGGTGATGTGCAGTGTTTTTGCGCCAAACATATCTTTTGGAATTATTGCCAAAAAGTTCAGCTTGGTTTCATCAGACAAGAACACCTTTTCCCACATGCTTTTGGGAGACTTCAGGTGTGTTTTTGCAAAATTTAGCTTGTCTTGGATGTTTTTCTTCGTGAGAAAAGGCTTCCATCTTGCCACTCTACACCATATCCCAGACATTTGACGAATACGGGAGATTGTTGTCACATGTACCACACAGCCAGTACTTTCCAGATATTCCTGAAGCTACTTTAATGTTGCTGTAGGCCCCTTGGCAGCTTCCCTGACCAGTTTTCTTCTCGTCTTTTCATCAATTTGAGGGAAGTCCAGTTCTTGGTAATGTCACTGTTGTGCCATATTTTCTCCTTACGTTCACTGACAGACGCAGCTCTTCATTGACTTTGTGGGGTTTTATGTTCGTCCCACTAGGAGTTAACTAGGCAGGCAAAAGAATCAGCTGGCCCCTCCCCTGGGGGCCGTCCTCTCTTCCTACATCAAACCCCCTCACAGTATAGCTCTTAAGTTTCAATGCCTAGTTCGCAAGGAGTTGACCTAGCTTCCCTTCTATAGGGGAACTGCGGTCCTATTGTGACCACTTTTTACTTCCTTCAAGGATCCCGCTGATAGAAAGACAGAGGCACTTTTGAAGTCCCTGTTCTTGAGCGTGGGCTCTGCTGTGTGACCGGCTCTGGCTTCGGCCATGGCGGCACAGCATCTATCTGAATGCATGGAAGAACTCATGAAGGACCTAGAAGGCGGTCGCCTGATGGAGGCGCCGCAGAAGGCTGAGTTTTTACTCCAAGGGATTAAATACCTGTGCGATGCGGCCATGGATATTCTGCCCTTGTTCAGAATATCAATCTTGGCTGTCAGACTTCGACAAATTCTTTGGCTGCGTTCCTGGTCGGGTGACCACGCTTCCAAAAGAGGTTTGGCTGACCTCCCTTTTCAGGGTGGGCGTCTCTTTGGCTCGCGTCTTGATGAAATCATCAAGGATTTCACGGGGGATAAGAGTACCTTCCTTCCGGAGCCCCGCAGGCGTGAGTTTCGCCGTAGACAGGAGCCTTCTCCTTCGGGTCAGAAGAAGCTTTTTCGCGCCCTGGGCGCGGCAAGTAAAGGAACCCGTTCCGGTAAGGTCGCTGCAGGGGCCGGAAGACGGCAGTGGCAGCGCAAAACAGAAAAGACGGAAGACAAGTCTTCCTCAGCCTGATGGGTTGCCCCTGCCCGAGTGTCGGGTGGGGGGACGTCTTCTGGGGTTCGCGGAACGGTGGCTGGCCCGCGTTTCAGACCGCTGGGTCCGGGAGGTCGTGTCCACCGGGTACAGGATAGAGTTTGTCTCTCTACCCCCAGACAGGTTCTTCCCTTCAAACTTAAGCCTCCCGCAGGATCGCAGGAAGGCCCTCTCCGAGGCGGTACAGGCCCTCTCAGACCAAGGGGTGATTGTACCAGTTCCCCCAGGAGAGAGGTTTCGAGGTTTTTACTCAAATCTTTTTGTGGTACCCAAAAAAGGGGAGGAATTTCGGCCCATCCCGGACCTGAAGGCCCTGAACAGGTACGTCAGGACGCGAAAGTTCCGGATGGAGTCTGTTCGGTCGGTTGTGGCCGCCCTTCACCAGGGGGAATTTTTGGCGTCGTTGGACATAAGGGATGCGTACCTCCATGTACCCATCCATCCACAACATCAGCGTTTCCTGCGATTTGCGGTAGGGGATCGCCATTTTCAATTTGTGGCTCTCCCCTTCGGCCTGACCTCCGCACCCCGGGTCTTCACAAAGTTGCTAGCCCCGGTGTTGGCGTTGCTGCGTCAGAGAGGCATTGCCATAGTGGCATACCTGGACGATCTGCTCCTGCGAGCGGACTCTGCCTCGGATCTGGAGGAGAATGTGAGCATCACGATGGCATCCCTGCTGGACTTCGGCTGGTTACTAAACCTGAAGAAGTCGTCAGTGTCTCCTTCCCGCCGTCTGGAGTATCTGGGTCTCATTCTGGACACAGAACAGGCGAAGGTGTTCCTCCCTCCGAAAAAACTGCAGTGTTTACAGTCGGCTGTGCGCACCCTTCTGTCGCACCGTCGGTCTTCATTACGGTTCTGTATGAGGGTGCTGGGGCTCATGGTCTCTTCGTTCGAGGCTATACCTTTTGCCCAGAGTCACACTCGTTTGCTCTAACGAGCAATCCTGACTCAGTGGGACAAGTCCCATCGGTCGTTGGACCTTCCTATCCAGCTGAGCCCCCAGACCAGGGCGTCTCTGATCTGGTGGCTTCGGGACTCGGCCCTAACTCAGGGGAAGGCGTTCCTGCCTCTTCAGTGGATGATAATCACCACAGACACCAGCCTGTCGGGCTGGGGTGGAGTCCTGGGGCAGCTATCAGCCCAGGGCTGTTGGTCGGCCCAGGAGGCTCGCCTGCCCATCAACGTGCTGGAGCTGAGAGCAATCGGACTGTGTCTTTTTCATTGGACAATGAGATTGCAAGGCCGTCCGATCCGAATTCAATCGGACAATGTCACAGCGGTGGCGTATGTGAATCATCAGGGCGGCACAAGGAGCCCAGCGGCGGCAGCAGAGGCAGCTCTGATACTGCGTTGGGCGGAACTTCACGTTCCGGCAATCTCAGCAGTTTACATTCCAGGTGTGGAGAACTGGCAGGCGGACTTTCTCAGTCGCCAGAAGCTGGACCAGGGGGAGTGGTCCCTCCACCCGGAGGTGTTCAATCAGATTTGCCACAGATGGGGGACGCCGCATGTGGATCTCATGGCGTCCCGGTTCAATCACAAAGTGAGAACCTTTGTGTCCAGAACGAGGGACCCGTTGGCAGTGGCCCCGGACGCCCTAGTGGCCCCCTGGAGCCATTATCGTCTCCTGTACACCTTCCCTCCGATACAACTGCTCCCGAGATTGGTACACAGAATGATGCTGGAGGGGATACCAACAATTCTGGTGGCCCCAGATTGGCCCCGGCGCACCTGGTACGCCGACGTGGTGCAAATGGTGGCAGACGCCCCCTGGCGGCTCCCGTTGCGAGACGATCTTCTGTCTCAAGGAACCATATTGCACCCTGCTTTACCCTCGCTGGCTTTGACGGCTTGGCTATTGAGTCCCAGGTGCTGAGGGATAGGGGAGTCGCCGACTCCGTAATCCCTACCCTGTTAAAAGCTTGCAAGTGCACTTCTCGTAAGATCTATCACCGCATCTGGAAGGCTTACATTGCTTGGTGCGAGGCGGAGGGCTATAACCCCCGCTCTTATGTCGTGTCCAGGGTCCTGACCTTTTTACAGGAAGGCCTGAATAAGAATTTAGCTTTGAATACCCTCAAGGGCCAGATTTCGGCCTTAGCCATTCTCTTTCAGAGACCTTTAGCCTCGCACTCTCTGATTCGTACCTTTGTACAAGGTGTGCGACATGTGGCGACTCGGGTAAGATCTCCGATGGCTCCATGGGATCTGAATCTGGTGCTTTCTGTTCTTCAGAAACCACCTTATGAGAAACTCAGGGAGATTTCCTTACAACTTCTGTCGCAGAGCCTCTAGAATGGGCT
>BLSH010384739.1:648119-672781 GCA_018402905.1 Glandirana rugosa | reverse complement strand
CTCAGAGAGGGGCCCAAGGTAAAATGGAATGTAGCAGCGGTCTATATAAGAAAAGAAGGGGGGGGGGGGGGGAGATGAGATTATTGTATATGCTGTATGGTAATAGAGTACAACACCGTTCACACAGACAGTGCCATACCTGCCAGTGAGGCTGTGCGTCCCACACAAATGCAGGAAAAACACTGTCAAACAACTGATGAATATACAAAAGGGTGAATGGGACTAGTGTCCTATGGCACGCTATGGTGCAGCAGCGCACTCTCGTGCTCGCTGCACTCTGCAGGAGTGTGCCCGCAGCTCGGGCAGACCCGTTGTCCGCCGGCAAGCTGCAATTGCTTACTACCGAAGAAAAACGGGGAACCACCGATGTAAAAGCAGTGATTCCCCGTGCTGTCAGGCAGCATCTAAGAGATCTATTGATCCCTGTTACTGGGATTAGTTAAATCTCTTGTTTATAGCAGTGATCAGAAATGATGCAGAGGTTATCAAATACCACCAAAAGAAAGCTCTATTTGGGAAAAAAGGATGCAAATTTAGTTTGGGTACAACATCGCACGACCGCACAATTGTCAGTTACAGCTAAGCAGTGGCAAATCGCAAAACTTGCTCTATTCATAACATGGGAGATCCTTCCAGGGCTGAAGTGGTTAAAGGGTAACTACACTTTCGTGGGGGGAAAAAATAGCAAATAAAGAATAATAATATAGCGTGTACAATTGCGATACAACTTGTATTGTAATTGAATGTTATTAAAAATTACCTTTGCTTTTCAATCTGCAGCTGCTGTAATTTTCTATAAATGCAAAGCAATATGGCTACCTGGAGTTGTTCTGTACACAGAATGTGTACTGACCTCTCCCCAGAAACACCATTTCCTGCTTGTGTGATTGGTTCACTAATTTTTCCATTAGTCTGCCTAAGATACAAGTCAGATTTCTGGCATCCCCTGCAACAAAAATGTCATTTTTGGTGAGATACTCCTAATAGGAACACATTTAAGAAATGCAGGCCTGTCAGCTTTCCTCATTGGCGCCCTGCAGCTACCACAGCTTACTGATAATTATGAAACCACTCCCATTAGACTAAATTAGCAGAGTGGCACAGACAAACACACAGGGATTTCTTCAGAATGACAAAAGGTAGAAATCTGCAACAAAGGTTGTTAGAATCCTTGCAATGTACATAGATCACCCAGAGGGGAATGTTTTTTTCCTCAACAAAAGTGGAGTTGTGCTTTAAGGGTAAAGTGAGACCCAAGGATGGTCCGCACAGAAGAAAAAACATTTACAGTTAAAGCTTGAACTTGTTCTGGCTGTTTTTGCTGTTTGATATCAGTGTGAGTACTGTCTAATGGTAAACTGATGTTCTTTAAGCGGAGTTCCACCCAAAATTGGAATTTCTGCTTTAAGTGAAGGTGACCCCCTGACATGCCACAATTGGCATGTCATTCTTTTTTTGGGGGACCCTGTTTTTTACAGGTATCCACTCCCACTTCCTCTCCTGGAGCCACCAGGAAGTTCACTTGTCCCCCCTCCCTCTTGGCGACCTTCTGGGACATGTCACAACTCCCAGAAGATGCACAGGCCATTCACAGCGTGGACAAAGCCAGGTGCCCACACTTGCTATGCCGGCGCCGCACGGAGGAGGGAAAGAGAAGCGAGGCAGCGGACGGTAGCATTGTGTGTCTTATTAAAAGTCAGCAACTACACTTTTTGTAGCTGCTGACTTTTAAAAGGGTGGAACTCCGCTTTAAGGTGCGGTAAGGTAAAACCATGTTTTAGCATCTATAGAGCCTAATGAACTCATGAATTTTAATTGAAGCTCATGCCTTTTTGTTTTTAATTTTCCCAGAGGTGCTATGACGCTGGTCCGTGTGAAGCTGCAAGTTAAGCGCCACCTTAGAGAGAAGAATACAATCCCTGTCATATTCAAGGAATGCGTAAACCGCCATCCAGACAAAACCGCATTGATCTTTGAGGGGACGGGGGCTTCATGGACTTTTAAAGAACTAGATGAATTCTCCAATGCCGTTGCCAACTTTTTGTATGCAGAAGGCTTCCGTAGCGGGGACGTTGTCGCCTTGTTCATGGAGAACTGCAATGAGTATGTGGGTCTATGGCTCGGTATGGCAAAAATTGGAGTGGAAGCAGCTCTCATTAACTTCAACCTGCGGCTTGATGCCCTAGAGCATTGCTTCAGTGTGTCCAACTCCAAGGCTGTGGTGTTTGGTCGGGAAATGTCCCAAGGTGAGGAGGAAATAACTGGATACCAGTAACTGGGCAGTAATGGGAATGTAAAGGGGCCTGCAGTGGGAGTGGTTGATAATTCTCTGATACAATGAAGCCAGCCACTTAGTAATATTCATTACGACAATTCTTTTATTGCCTACATAGCAGGATGCAGGAATAAAGGGATTTTATTAACTTACCGTAAAATCCTTTTCTCCGAGTTCACTGACAGACGCGGCTCTTCATTGACTTGTGGAGTTTATGCTTGTCCCACTAGGAGTTAACTAGGCAGGGAAAAGAACAGCTGGCCCCTCCCATGGGGCCGTCCTCTCTTCTCACATAAACCCTCCACATAGCATAGCTCCTCAGTTCGTATACAAGCCGTACCGAAAAAGAGCACAGAGGGTTGGGTGCTGCGGTGAACTCGGAGAAAAGGATTTTACGGTAAGTTTTAATAAAATCCCTTTTTCTCCTACGTTCACTGACAGACGCAGCTCTTCATTGACTTGTGTGGATGTCCCAAAGCTGTGTCAAAAAGAGGGGTGGGTAAATGATAACTGTACCCAACAGAACCTCTAAGGGGGTGTCGGACGCGCCTACACTGCCGCCTGCAATACTTTGCAGCCAAAAGCAGCATCTGAAGATGCTAACACATCAATCTTATAAAACTTAGTGAAAGTGTGTACCGAGGCCCAAGTGGCCGCCTTGCACACCTGTGACACCGAGGCCTGGTGTCTGAAAGCCCGGGTAGAATGAGCCATGACCGGAAAAGGGGGAACCTTGCCCCGAACAGAATATGCGTGGGTCACGGTCTGTCTAATCCAACAAGAGACAGTAGCCGACGAGGCCGCCAAACCCTTGCGCGGACCCTCTGTCAGCACAAAGAATCAGACTTCTGAAAGGAAGCTGTAGCAGCCAAATATACTTGTAAGGCCCTTACTACGTCCAAGGCATGCAACTCAAACTCTTTTGGGTGCGAAGGACGTGGGCACAATGAAGGAAGAACAATATCTTCGTTAATGTGAAAGGAAGAAACCACTTTCAGAAGGAAAGAAGGAGAGGGTCGCAAGACCGCCTTGTCCTTGTGCAGGACTAGGTAGGGAGACTTGCACGACAGTGCCGCCCACTCAGACACCCGTCTGGCGGAAGTGATGGCCACCAAAAGGCCACCTTCTGCGACAGCAGTTGTAAGGAAATCTCCCTGATTTTTTCATATGGCGGTTTCTGAAGTACAGAAAGCACCAAATTTAAGTCCCACTGAGCCATCGGAGACCTCACCCGAGGCGCCACATGTCACACACCTTGTACAAAGATACGAATCAACGAGTGCAAAGCCAAAGGTCTCTGAAAAAGAATTGCCAGAGCCGATATCTGGCCCTTGAGAGTACTCAAAGCCAGTCTTTTATTCAGGCCTTGCTGCAAAAAAGTCAGGACCCTAGACACCACGTAAAAGCGAGGGTTATGACCCTCCGCCTCGCACCAAGCTACGCAAGCCTTCCAGGTGCGGTGATGTATCTTGCGAGAGGTACACTTGCGAGCCTTTAACAAGGTAGGGATCACGGAGTCAACGACTCCCCTGTCCCTCAGCACCTGGGACTAAAGAGCCAGGCCGTCAAAGCCAGCGACGGTAAAGCAGGATGCAAGATGGGCCCCTGAGACAGTAGATCATCTCACAGCGGGAGCCGCCAGGGAACGTCCACCACCATATGCCCCACGTCGGCGTACCACGTGTGCCGAGGCCAATCTGGAGCCACCAGGATTATTGGTATTCCCTCCGCTACTACCCTGCGTATCAATCGCGGTAGGAGGTAAGGCATACAGAAGGCGATAACAGCCCCAGGGGGCTACCAGAGCATCCGTGGCCACTGCCAATGGATCCCTCGTTCTGGACACAAAGGTCTTCACCTTGTGATTGAACCGAGACGCCATGAGATCCACGTCCGGCGTTCCCCCATCTGCGGCAAATCTGGTTGAATACCTCCGGATGGAGAGACCACTCTCTCTTGTCCAATGTCTGACGACTGAGAAAGTCCGCCTGCCAGCTTTCCACGCCTGTAATGTAAATGGCGGAGATTGCCGGAACGTGATGTTCCGCCCAACGCAGTATCGGAGCTGCCGCCACTGCTGGACTCCTCGTGCTGCCCTGATGGTTCACATATGCCACTACTGTGGCATTGTCCGACTGAATCTGAATCGGACGACCCTGCAACCTCACTGTCCAGTAAGATGGGCATAACCTGATCGCTCTCAGCTCCAGCACATTGATGGGGAGGCGAGCTTCCTGCGCCGACCAGCGGCCCTGGGCAGATAGCCGCCCCAGGATCCTGCCCCAGCCCAAAAGGCTGGCATCCGTGGTGATGATCACCCACTGAAGGGGCAGGAACGACTTCCCCTGAGTCAGTCTGGGACTGGGAGTTCAGGTGGATCAGAAGGTCCAAGGACCGAGGAGACCTGTCCCACCAAGACAGAATCGCTTGCTGAAGAAGGCGAGTGTGACTCTGGGCATAAGGTATCGCCTCGAAAGCCGAGACCATGAGCCCCAGCACCCGCATACAGAAACGTAATGAAGACTGTTGGTGTGACAGGAGGGTTCGCACCTCAGACTGCAGCGACAGCAACTTGGCCGGAGGAAGGAATACCTTCGCCTGCTCTGTGTCCAAAATCAGACCCAGATACTCCAGGCGACGGGCTGGAGACACCGTTGACTTCTGCAGGTTGAGCAACCAGCCAAAGTCCTGCAGCGAGATCATGGTGATTCTCACATTCTCCTCCAGAGCCGCGGCGGACTCCGCTCGCAGGAGCAGGTCGTCGAGGTAGGCTACTACCGCGATGCCTCTCTGTCGCAGTAACACCAGCACCGGTGCTACCAGTTTTCTGAAAACTCGAGGGGCTGAGGCGAGCCCGAAAGGGAGTGCCACAAATTAATAATGGAGGTCCCCCACTGCAAAGCGAAGGAAGCGCTGATGCCGTGGGCATATAGGAACATGATGTCCAGAGATGCCAGGAATTCCCCTTGATGGAGGGCGGCCACAACCGAGCGGATCGATTCCATCCGGAATTTTTGGGCCTTCACATATCGGTTCAGGGCCTTCAGGTCCAGTACTGGCCGGACCCCCCCCTCCTTTTTTGGGAACCACGAACAGGTTTGAGTAGAAACCTCTCCGCTGGAGGCACTGGCATGATCACCCTTTGGTCCGAAAGTGCTTGGACCGCCCTTGCGGGAGCCCCAAGTTCGATGGGAAGAACCTGTCTGGGGGTAGAGTGTTGAACTCTATCCTGTACCCGGTGGACACCACTTCCTGGACCCACCAGTCGGAAATGCGAGCAAGCCACCGGTCTGCGACCCCAGAAGACGTCCCCCCATCCGAAGCCTCGGTTTTTCGCTGCCACTGCCGTTTTCCGGCCCCTGCAGCGGCCTTACCAGAACGGGTCCCTTTTCCTGCTGCGCCCGGGACGTGAAAAAAACCCTTCTGACCTGAGGCAGGGGGCCCCTGTCTACGGCAAAACTCATGCCTCCGGGGCTCTGGGAGGAAAGTGCTCTTACCTCCTGTGAAATCCTTAATGATCTCATCCAGCCGTGGACCGAATAGACGTCCACCTTGAAAAGGGAGGTCTGCGAGGCCTTTTTTGGACGCATGGTCCCCGGACCATGAACGTAACCAAAGAACCCGTCTAAGGATGACGGCAAAAACCGCCATTATGGACAACATAGGCAGTAAATCCACGGCCGCGTCACAAAGGTACTTGATGCCCTGATGCAAAAAATCAGCCCTCTGCGGCGCATCCATCAGGCGGCCGCAGTCCAGATCATTCTGGAGCTCCACCATACGCTCAGACAGATATTGCGCCGCCAGGGCCGGCCGCAGAGCTGAGCCTGCTACCAGTAAGAGAGCCTTTAACAGCGCCTCTGTCTTTCTGTCAGCCGGGTCCTTAAAGGAAGGGGCCCCTTCCAGAGGAATGGTCGTCGCCTTATTCAGACGAGCTATCGGTGGGTCCACCACAGGCGAGTCCCATTTTTTCAAAAAGCTTTCCTCAAAGGGATAGCGAGCGGCAAAACGTTTGGACAGCGAAAAAGAATGCTGCGGACGCTGCCATTCACGATATATCAGATGATCGAAAAATTGATCATAGGGGTAAGCCTTGGGGGGCCTGGTGGACCCACACACATACGCAGATGTCTGCAATTCGCCATCCTGGCTCAGTCGCAGCGTAGTGCGAATACCAGTGATAATAGCGGAAACCAGCGCTTTTTCACGCGCAGCCGTCGCCCCCTGGTCCTCTTCTCCGTCTGTGGGACCCTGTTCACCGTCAGAGAGGTCCACTGGGGTCCCTGTGACCCCCAAGGCCATTTCCTGATCAGAGTCCTCTCCTGAAGAACAAGGGGGAGGAGGAGTACGCTTCTTAGGGGCCTGATGTGCGACATCCGCCCCGGGAAGAAATTCACTAAAGACCGCCTGCAGCTGGTTCAAAAAAGCCCCTGGCGCAGATTGCGCCGACGCTGAGTCCTCAGCAGGTCCAGCAGTATAGTCTGCCATCGTTCTTCCCCCAAAATTACCCTCAGCAACAAGCAGATGTATACTTGGCTTGAGGCACCCCCACACAGCCGCACACCACCGCCCCACAGCACACCAGGGAGACCCAGGAGGACTGCACCCGCCGCCACCAGCACCCACAGGAGAGCCCAGCTATACTTGCTGTTTGCTGCCTGTAACTGAGGATTGTCAGAAGAGATGCGCCGTCAGGAGCACACACCATACCAAAGAGAAAGGAAAATGTCTGTAACACGTTTTTACAGCAGCAGGGGACTCCAATATGGCCGCCGAGTAAACTCTAGAGACCGAAACCACCCGCAGGGGAACGTGTACTATCGCAAATTGCCGTTCTGAGCACTAGAGGGAAAGCTCCATAAGGCCAGCATCTCCGCGACTATGGGAAAATGGCGGTGGTCTACCGCAAAATGGCAGCGAAAATCTGAAAAAGCAATGCCAACGATCGGGTGCGGGGTGGGATGAAAAGGGGCCCCATGCGCCCCTAACCAGCGGCTACCTAGAAATTCGCCGGAGGTCGTCGGTCCCCCCTCTGCCCCTGAAAGGGGGGAAGGGAGGGACTCTCACCACTCCTGTCGGGCGCAGCGGGTAGCCACCCCTTTGCAGACCTTCCGCCCCTGCCTGGACGGTATGCTGCCAGCCGAAGAAATCGCCTGAACCGGATCGCAATCCGGGACTTGGGAACAGATGGGGGTCGCCCCAGGCTGCCCTAATGGAATGGGCACGATGCGGCGGGTCCCCATACCGCGGGACTGGCTCGCATCGGTCGGCCAGGCCGGGGAAAGTACAGAGTCCGAGCGACTCTCTATGCCCCGGCCGGCTTCTTGATAGCAGACTTCGTTGCTTGATAGAAGTAGTTGTAAAGAAACAAGAATAAAAATAAAAGTAAAAAAGCGATCACAATCTGGACCGCAAATCCCCTAAGGCAGTGGTTCTCAACTCCGGTCCTCGGGACCCACCAACAGGCCAGATTTTAAGTATTCCCTTGGGGAGATGCAGACTAGAATACTGCGATCACTGAGCAGCAAATTCCATCACCTGTGATGTATTTCAGTTATCCTGAAAACCTGGCCTGTTAGTGGGTCCCGAGGACAGGAGTTGAGAACCACTGCCCTAAGGGAACCAGGTCAACTCCTATGCAAACTAGGCATTGAAACTGAGGAGCTATGCTATGTGGAGGGTTTATGTGGGAAGAAAGGACGGCCCCATGGGAGGGGCTAGCTGTTCTTTTCCCTGCCTAGTTAACTCCTAGTGGGACAAGCATAAACCCCACAAATCAATGAAGAGCTGCGTCTGTCAGTGAACGTAGGAGAAAACATGCTAACACGTTTTGGCCGAAGCCTTACTCACAGAATGTGAAATGCATTAGTGTGTTATTACTGTATCCTGCTATGTAGCCAATAAGGAATTGTTGCAATGGATTTTAGAGTAGCTGGTTTCTTTGTATCAGAGGATTATTGCTACATTTTAAAGGCATTTGAGCCAGAGCACTGGTCTTTAGTCTCCCAGGTAATCTTTGTTGAACAGTGGTTCATAATGCTACAATTCTACAAACAGGTGAGCAAAAATGGGGTTCCCAGATTACCGACTGATGGAGTGTGGTGGACAGATAACATACAACAATGCTTGGGTGCTTGTTTTGCAGAGGCAGGCAGCTGGCATAGTGAAGCCTCCGTCAGTGCAGGTTCCATTTAGGACTGGTTCACACCAGGTTCTGTGCGTATTTCCCGCATCGCAGGTCAACACACCCCCAAGTCTGTGCCAATGGGGTTGATTTTATTAAAGGCAAATTATACTGTTCATTTTGCGAGTGCTGTTGCTCCAGGGGGGAAGCTCTGCAAACTTCCATCATCCTATCATGTGCAAGCAAAAATTCATTTTTTTTTTCCTTTGCATGTGATTGAGAATTCTTTGTAAATTGAAGCCTTACTTCATTTACTAAGCTCTGGAGCATCTGTACTTGCAAACTGTAGAGTTTATTAGCCTTTTGTAAATGAACCCTATTGTATTGTTGATGGCACCCAAAACACAGATCGCAAATGCAGCACATTTTGGAGGCACCAAATCACATGGTGCCAAAGTACCATGCGGTTTGGTGCAGTGCGTTCTGAACAAGCAGTGCTTGAACTAATGTTTCTGCCATCCAGTGCATTTTGAAGCCAGTTCAAATGAATGCGCTGCAAAACCAGACTGTGGGGGGGATCCCACTAAAAAGCGCATTTTAATGTGAACCAGCCCTGAAGTAACATCCTAATTGCTGTCAGGACTCAGAGATATACAAGTCATTATTGCTCTGTTGTCTGTGTAAGGCATTTAGATTCTGTAGAATTAAAGTGTTTGTAAACTTTAATCTTGTACTTGTACCTATAGGTAAGCCTATAATAAGGCTTACCTATAGGTACTGTAAATATTTAGGAGCTATTTAATATATGCAGCCAATGACCTCATCGGCGCTGTGAAGGAACGGTCACCCTGGCCATTCATTCAGAATCCTGTGCCGTAATGACCCAGCGCATGGGACCCGGAAGGAAGACAGGTGAAGATGGAAGCGGCCTTCAGTGATGACATCTCAGTGCTGGAATGCTTAGTATTCTGGTAATGTGTATGCGATGCGTACTAGCACATCATAGCTTTACCTTGCGGGTCTGAAAAAAAAAAAAAGGCACCCAGCGTTTTGCAACCACTATAAGTACTTGGCTTCACACTGACCCAAGCCAATGTTATTTATTTATTTCAGGTACTTATATAGTGCTGTCAATTTACGCAGCGCTTTACATATACATTGTACATGCGCATCAGTCCCTGCCCTCAAGGAACTTACAATCTATGGTCCCTAACTCACATTCATACATACACATACTAGGGCCAATTTAGACAGGATCCAATTAACCTACCAGCATGGAGAATGCGGCGCTTAAGTTATGTAAAAATCTGTGTCATAAATGTGGATGCACTACACATTAAATTTGTTGATGAGTGTACAAAGTAAATATTAACTCTGATGCATTAAATGTCTGGAGTGATCATATGAAGGAACCATAAATAAACTAATCAAGTCCAAAAAAACATCTCTCTCATGTATATGACAGTCACTGAATTGGTTAGTCTTCACATAGGCATATATATGATCCGTGCTCAAAGTGTACAGTGATTCAGGGTGATATCCAAAAAATGATGAGTGAGTGCACTTACCAGAGGCAGGTAAGACACCAGCATAAAACGTAGTCTTGCAGTTCTCAGACCAGGTGGGTTGGGTGAGTAATAGTAGTTATAAGGTGACAAGTGCTGAAAAGTGCTCCAAATGTGAACTTCCGAAAACATCAAATTATATGCGCTTACCGGAAGCTGGTAATCAACCAGCAATTGTAGTTAGGCCCCTTGGGGGGGGGGGAGGGATGGATGGAGAGGTTCCTCCCGGATCCTGGGTCATCCACTTCTTTATCCACTCCTGGGGGTAGTTGGTGCCAATGATGCAGGATGAGAACGCTCAAGCAGATTAAAACATAAAGGAAGAGAGGTGCTCCATAGCGTAATCCAGTTTTTTTAATTTATTCAAAAGTGTGGTTAAAAACACTTACATTGTATAAAAGTAACACAGAGCTCTGATATAGAAATCATCCAAATGCAGTGAACCGGGGGGACAGGACCCAACGCGTTTCGTTTCCAACAAATGTCTTCTGGGGTGTCGCCCCCCCCCCGTGATCACTGCACAAATAAATAGGTATAGGTAGTGCTAATCCCCTCCCAACAATCAAGTCAGCAGGGGTTGCTGGGCCAAATTCCAAGATGGCGCCCATAGGTATTCAGATAAAACAAATAAGATGTATCATCTATTAAAAATTTATATATTTAAAGAATTTTAACCATAAATGTGTTTATTGAAGATATCATATGTAGAGTGCGTATTCTTTCATCAACAAAGCTCAGTACTGCTTCCCACCATCCAATATCCAAGTTTATTAAGTTACTATCTGGTTTTATACTCATTTGATTCCCCTGCATTCATTAATTTAGGTATTGGTGTCACCATAATTTTTCCTCTTTACATATCTATATGCACTCTAAATATGATATCTTCAATAAACACATTTATGGTTAAAATTCTTTAATTCATAATTCGCTACTTTTTCCCATATAGTTTTTATATGCATTCCGTATTTTTTTATATTGTTTCATATGCATCTTATGTTTTAATTATTTTTTTATATATATTGACAACAATTTACATCCACATCTATTGAGCTATGTATGCCTATCAGTTACTATAATCATGTCGTTTTAATAAGTATCGATTCATACTTTTACCATATGTAACTTTAGGGTATCATATTTATATTTATATGCCAATTTATTCAGTATTCATTTATTTTTATCATGTGTCACTTGTTGAAGTTAGAACCTAAAGTGTTTGCCCTCGGATATACAGACACTAGCCATAGTAGGCAGCATCGGCTGTTTCCCGTCAATGTGTATTCACACGTGCAGCCTGAGCGCCGCCCTGTCTGGTACATTGGCCCGCGCTTCGTAGGTATCTACATCATTTCCGGGAGTGACGTACCACGTCCTCTCCCGGAAACGCATCATCATCCATTTACATCATGTGATTGGCCGCTTATTCAGAAGGCCGCCCCTAGACACCCAGATATGCATCATCACGAATACCCGATAATGTCCGTTTGATTGGCCTTTCGTTCAGGAGGCGGACCACTGTCATCACAGTGTGTACTGCCTCTACCTCTATTTCTACATTACACGAACCTTGAAATAAAAATCCTTGTAAAGTATTTTCTAAAGGGAAAAAAAACGTTTATGGTTTATTTAATCCATCCTAATGATCAGTGTAAATATATTAATTTTTAATAGATGATACATCTTATTTGTTTTATCTGAATTCCTATGGGCGCCATCTTGGAATTTGGCCCAGCAACCCCTGCTGACTTGATTGTTGGGAGGGGATTAGCACTACCTATACCTATTTATTTGTGCAGTGATCACGGGGGAGGGGGGGGGGGGACACCCCAGAAGATGTTGGAAACAAAACGCGTTGGGTCCTGTCCCCCCGGTTCACTGCGTTGGATGATTTCTATATCAGAGCTCTGTGTTACTTTTATACAATGTAAGTGTTTTTAACCACACTTTTGAATAAATTTAAAAACTGGATTACGCTATGAAGCACCTCTCTTCCTTTGTTTTAATCTGCTTGAGCGTTCTCATCCTGCATCATTGGCACCAACTACCCCCAGGAGTGGATAAAGAAGTGGATGACCCGGGATCCGGGAGGAACCTCTTCCATCCATCCCCCCCCCCAAGGGGCCTAACTACAATTGCTGGTTGATTACCAGCTTCCGGCAAGCGCATATAATTTGATGTTTTCGGAAGTTCACATTTGGAGCACTTGTCACCTTATAACTACTATTACTCACCCAACCCACCTGGTCTGAGAACTGCAAGACTACGTTTTATGCTGGTGTCTTACCAGCCTCTGGTAAGTGCACTCACTCATCATTTTTTGGATATCACCCTGAATCACTGTACACTTTGAGCACGGATCATATATATGCCTATGTGAAGACTAACCAATTCAGTGACTGTCATATACATGAGAGAGATGTTTTTTTGGACTTGATTAGTTTATTTAAGGTTCCTTCATATGATCACTCCAGACATTTAATGCATCAGAGTTAATCTTTACTTTGTACACTCATCAATCACTTTAATGTGTAGTGCATCCACATTTATGACACAGATTTTTACATAACTTAAGCGCCGCATTCTCTGTCTTGTATTACATTTCTCCAATTTCGTAAATTGTTGTGCTGGCAGCTATATTATACTCCTATAGGTAGCGCGGTATTCCTTTTCCTAAGATAACCTACCAGCATGTCTTTGGAGTGTGGGAAGAAACCGGAGTACCTGGAGGAAACCCATGCAGGCACAGGGAGAATATGCAAACTCCAGGCAGGTAGTGTCGTGGTTGGGATTCGAACCAGCGACCCTTTTGCTGGTAGGTGAAAGTGCTACCCACTACACCACTGTGCTGCCCAATGTCATAAGTATAGTAAGCCTACCCTAACTTTATTGGAGGCTTGTGGCGATTGTCCTGTGGGTACTGGCGATGTATGTGTATCTGCCACTTTTAACCTAAAATGCATTCATCTATTTTTGGAGGACATAATGGTATGTGGAAGAATGCACTTTTCTCCATTTGTGTGATCATGTTGTGTATAAATTGCTGGTCTAACAGAAAAGGTTAATCTGTTAATTTTCCTGCTTTTTTTTTTTTTCCATTTTTTTTTTTTTTTTTTATGCTCCCAGCCATGACGGATGTCTACTCCCTGATGGGTAAACCCACACGTCTCTACTGCGTGGGTGACTGTGACCCATCAACGATTCCCCCCGGCACAGAATTCCTGTCTCCATTACTGCAGAGTGCTTCTCGCCTTCCTCCCAAAGATCCTGGCAGGGGATTCACAGGTACGAATCAACTAAGAATACAGGGAAATACATGCTATATTTTATATTTCTTTCCTTTTAACCTTTTTGCTTGCCAAGCCCTGAGCTTCGCCTCTAGTAGCTGGACCATTTTTGCAATTTTTTTCTTTAATTTTTCACTTACAGGTTTCAGAGTTTGTAAAAGACCCCCAAATATAGTTTCAGTGAAAGGTGGAGCCAGCTGTCAATCCAGCAGCAGGGTGGTTCCTGACAATATTGTTAGGATCCTTCCCAAGCCTGGTGCGGCACTGCCTCAGCAGCTGGTAGCGGCGGGAAATAGCTCACTATTAGCTGTCTCTGGACAGAGAAAAGAAAAGTAAATGTACTCCTGTGATCTACAATTGTATGGCCAAAAAAGATTTGCCCATGCTTCTATTTTAATGCACAAGAACTCATGCATTGCAGAGCACTATGTTACTGTGTGAATGGGACAAGGCTGACAAATATGCAAAAATGTTTAAAAATATGAATAGATTTGGAGCTCATTGCTAAAGATGAATGGGCAAAAATACCTGTGGAGACATGCAAAAAGCTGGTCTGCAATTATAGGAAGCGTTTGATTGCTG
Organism: Glandirana rugosa; assembly: GCA_018402905.1. Taxonomy (NCBI): domain Eukaryota; kingdom Metazoa; phylum Chordata; class Amphibia; order Anura; family Ranidae; genus Glandirana; species Glandirana rugosa. The sequence goes on along the minus strand of BLSH010384739.1, from coordinate 658,948 downwards.
TAATAGCCAATAAAGGCTTTTCTATTGATTACTGAGAAGGGTATGAATAATTTTGGACTGGACACTTTTTGCTCAGCTGTAAATAAAAGCTGAGAAATGTTTGTTTTCCACAATAATGCCTCTTGTACATCGTCTTATTTATCTTTTCCCGTCAAACTACTTGCTGGTTGAATAAAAGTAACTTTAAGTCAAAATTTGCCAGGGGTATGAATAATTATGGGCAGCACTGTATATACACACACAGTTGTGCTTATAAGTTTACATACCGTAGCAAACATTTTTCACTCATGGTTAGTGTTTGGCTGAAGCTATTTATTAATCAACTGTGTTTTACTCTTTTTAAATTATGACAACAGAAACTACCCAAATGAACCTGATCAAAAGTTTACATACCCTGATGATTTTGGCCTGATCACATGCACACAAAGGGGTTTGAATGGCTATTAAAGGTAACCATCCTCACCTGTGATCTCTTTGCTTGTAATTGATGTGTGTGTGTGTGTGTGTGTGTGTGTGTGTGTGTGTATATAAAAGGTCAGTTTCTGGACTCCTGACAGACCCTTGCATCTTTCATCCAGTGCTGCACTGACATTTCTGGATTCTGAGTCATGGGGAAAGCAAAATAATTTTCAAAGGATCTGCGGGAAAAGGTAGTTCAACTGTATAAAACAGGAAAGAGATATAAAAAGATATCCAGGGAATTGAGAATGCCAATCAGCAGTGTTCAAACTCTAATCAAGAAGTGGAAAATGAGGGGTTCTGTTGAAACCAAACCAGGTAGTCCCAACTGAAATTTCAGCCACAACTGCCAGGGAAATTGTTCGGGATGCAAAGAAAAACCCACAAATAACTTTAAGTGAAATACAGGACTCTCTGAAAACATGTGGTGTGGCTGTTTCAAGATGCACAATAAGGAGGCACTTGAAGAAAGATGGGCTGCATGGTTGAATCGCCAGAAGAAAGCCATTACTACGCAAATGCCACAAAGTATCCCGCTTAAAATATGCCAAACAGCAGAGACAAGCCTCAAACCTTCTGGCACAGTCATTTGGAATGATGAGACCAAAATTGAGCTTTTTGGCCACAGCCATAAACTCTACATTTGGAGTGGAGTCAACAAGGCCTGTGAAACATGGAGGTGGATTACTAATGTTTTGGGGATGTGTGATCTACAAAGGCACAGGGAATTTGGTCAAAATTGATGGCAAAATGAATGAAGTATGTTATCAAAAAATACTGGAGGAACATTTGCATTCATCAGCCAGGAAGCCGCGCATGGGATGTACTTGGACATTCCAACATGACAATGATCCAAAACACAAGGCCAAGTCGACCTGTCATTGGCTACAGCAGAATAAAGTGAAGGTTCTGGAGTGGCCATCTCAGTCTCCTGACCTCAATATCATTGAGCCACTCTGGGGAGATCTCAAACATGCAGTTCATGCAAGACAGCCCAAGAATTTCCAGGAACTGGAGGCTTTTTGCCAAGAGAAATGGGCCGCTTTACCATCTGAGAAGATAAAGAGCCTCGTCCACAAATACCTCAAAAGACTTCAAGCTGCCATTGATTTTAAAGTGGGCAATACACGGTTTTAAGAACTGGGGTATGTAAACTTTTGATCAGGGTCATTTGGGTAGTTTCTGTTATTATGATTTAAAAAGAGTAAACACAGTTCATTGATAATAAATGGCTACAGCCAAACACTAACCATGAGTGTATTAGAAATATCTTTTGTGTTCACATTCTCTGAAAAATGGGCAAGAAATCATAAATTCTTCTAGGGTATGTAAACTTATGAGCACAACTGTGTTTGTGTGTGTGCGTGTATATGTGTGTGTGTGTGTGTATATGTGTGTGTGTGTATGTGTGTGTATATATATATATATATATATCAGTATGTATGTGTATATATAAAATTGCAATTTTTTGCTATTAGGACATCTATGGTCACAGCATACACTTCAAAGTAGTTGTAAAGGCTCAAGGTTTTTTCCTTCATCTATTTTAAAAAAAACCTGTGTGCAGCAGCCCCCCAATACTTACTGGGAGCCATTGGCTCCTGCTACTGTAAGTCACAGCCATTGAGCCAATGAGTGGGGGTGAGGCTGAGAAAAGCAAAGTTTGATCACAAATATTTGTCATCCGTCTGTTTTATGTAAACTGCCACCATCTTTTTATTTATTTTATTAATGATAAAATTTGGGACACACTAATGAAATCACAGATAATTGTCATCTAAATCATTTGTGTCATTTCTAGATAAATTATTTTATATCTACACTTCTGGGACAACTGGACTTCCCAAAGCTGCGATAGTGGTTCACAGCAGGTGAGGACATTTTCTGATTATTGCAACGCTCAGACATCAAGGCCAAAAATCCCAAGCACTGACATGCCCTCTGTTTGCAGATATTTCCGCATGGCTGCCTTGGTGCATTATGGGTTCGGCATGCGATCCGATGACATCATTTATGACTGCCTACCTCTGTACCACTCTGCAGGTAACCTTCCCATGCAACTGCACCTAATAGGCTGTTTGTGCCTACTCAGAAAGATGCCTAAGTGAGGATACAGAGCAGAACGCCCATTCCCCTGATCGCAGTTTGGCCTTGAGGACTACTTTTTTGACTCCAGTCTTGTCTCTTCTTGGAAATTCTTTTTTTACATTTCTTGGCTCCCAACATGTAGACCAATGTACAATACGAAACAGAAGAAATGGTTGTTTTTCCAGCTGTAATTTTAGGCACGTTGGACCAAAAAAAAATCTCTTGCTATGGGCAACACAACCTTGTCCTTTTTTACTTTTGTGATCAGGAGTCATTGAAACCTTGATGCCAATAAATTTACCAGGTTCAGTATGTGTGTCCGTTAACTTGATAATTGTCTTTCATATACTGCTTTGCCACAGTTAACAAGTGTAGATATTCCCTGTGACAAGAGATACAATATAGGTCCACTTTAGTCCCCTTTCACACTGGGGTCGCAATCGCGGTAAAGTTTTATCGGTGCCTTACCACTGTTTAAGTGCCGCTTTTGCACCGCTAGCGGATCGCTTTTAACCCAAAAGACTCCCATGTTGTGCCGCTTTTTGGGCGCTTCGGGCAATGGGCAGGGGCGTTTTGGGAGCGCTTTATACCCCCAAAGGTGCTGCTTGCAGGACTTTTCCTAATGTCCCACAAGCGCACCGCCCCATTGTGAAGGCACTCTGACTTAAACACTCGGGCGGCATAGGAGGCAGTTTTCAGGCGCTATTTCTAGCGCTAAAATGCCTGAAAACTGCCTCCGTGTGAAAGGGGTCTTAAAGTTGAGTTCAGTCTAATGCTGGCCATACACTATATGAAAAATCAGCCAAACCCATTTTCAAAAAACAAACAATCGGCTGTGAGAGCAAACGATAGAGCCATCATGTAATGACTGATAAATCCGTCAATGGACATCTGTTTTTTGTAGAGTTTATGGTTGTGGCCGTTTTTTTCACATATACCTAGTGCAAACAGTTTGGACAGGAAATGCATTAACCTTTCGATTTATCATTCGTTCGGCCGAAAATGTCCAAACTTCTCTTGTTTTTTTTTGGCTAAAAAACTTCCCTACCAATTTGTGCCCATTAAACTGGAAGAAAAATGAATGAACTGTTCAAATGACCAATTTTAGGCCATTTTTCATATAGTGTATGGCCAGCATAATTGTTTTTACTAAGGCCTTTTGTCTTGCAATGTTCTAGCCAATCCCATGATGCGACTTGGACTTATTGGACTCTGTGCTCGTGTAGTGGAAGGTGTGCCCAACTCGGTCCATGAGTACTGTGTGCCCAGGCTGCTTGATGATTTCCCCCCAGGGAGTGGGTCCATGTCAACCTGGGCTCACAGGAAGTAAATAATGCTTGTTGTGTGCCATTTTTGATGTAAATTTAAATTCTCATTTCTCAGGGAACATTGTTGGAATGGGTCAGTGTATCATCCTCGGACTGACAGTTGTTATCAAGAAGAAATTCTCAGCATCACGGTTTTGGGATGATTGTGTTAAATACAACTGCACAGTAAGGAACCTTTATATTCTCTTGCAGCAGCTAATAAATGTTCATTGCTGTAAATTTTTTCACATACTAACATGTCCTATTATCTGTTCAGATTGTCCAGTATATTGGCGAGATTTGCCGTTACCTCCTGAACCAGCCAGTACGAGACGCAGAGGCACAGCACTGTGTGCGCATGGCATTGGGCAATGGGCTCCGCCCCGCCATCTGGGAAGAGTTTGTGACACGATTCAAAGTCCCCCAGATTGCAGAATTTTATGGAGCCACAGAGTGTAACTGCAGCCTGGGCAACTTTGACAACAATGTGAGTGTGTTATTGGTGTTGAGATGTTATTATGGCAAAGGGATTTTAATGCCGAGATAACCATTGTCTACCTGTAGCACATATTTTTCTTTCTCAATTGGAGGGCACAGTTGTGCTTTAGACCATCATCTGCTGTGTGTGTGTGTGTGTGTGTGTGTGTGTGTGTGTGTGTGTGTGTGTGATATACACAGTGCATCTGGAAAGTAATCACAGCGCTTCACTTTTTCCACATTTTGTTATGTTACAGCCTTATTTCAAAATGGATTAAATTAATTTACTCTTACGTTCACTGACAGACGCAGCTCTTCTTATGACACATGGAGTTATGCTCATATCACTAGGAGTAGACTAGGCAAAAATAAAACAAAAGCATAGGTTGGCACCTCCCAGGGGGCCGTCCTCACCTTAGCATATAATCCCCCTGCTCTGCATAGCACATCAGTTTCTATTGCCTAGTGCAAGGAGTAGACTTGGTTCCCTATGGGATCTGCGGTCTCCTGAAGGTTTTTCTGATGAAGACTGCTATCAAGAAGCCGGCTGGTGGTATAGAGGATAGCTAGAATCCAAAAACTTTCCCCAGTCCGGCCAATGTCTATGCGAGCTACCCTTAGAGGGGGCATGCCGCATAGCGCCCATTCCGTGCGGGCGGCCAGTGGCTAATCCCACTAGAACCCAGTGACTGGTTCTGTTCCTGTCCAGGGGCCTGGCCAGCAGCATGCCTCTCCATGGGGAGGCAAGTCTGCTCCGGGTGGCTACCCGCTGCGCCCGTCGGATCGGTGAGTAGATCCCTCTTCCGTCTTAGGGCTTGAGAGTGGGCACCTGGGCAGCTTCTAAGGTAGCCAACCGGTGGGGGCCTATTAGTGGGGACGCATTTGGGGTGGTCATCTCCCATTCCCCCTCCCCCCCCCCCGCAGTACCGCATCCCGCACTGACCGTTCGGAGACTGCATTTGGCGGTTCACCGCCATTCGGTGTGGATCACCGTTCGTTCGTCCGCCGACCGCGCCATTTTGCCGTAAGCTCGGCTTGTGTTGATGGCAGCAGCCATTGTTTGGTAGACCATGCGGTTTTCAGCCTGTCCTCTGGCGGCCCCCAGTGGTCGTTCTCGGTATTACAGTAAGTGATAAAAACAGCAGAAGCACTTCCGTTTTTGCTTGGACAAGCGTGGCTGACAGACGGCGGTGCAGGCTCTTGAAGTGCAGTGGATTTTGGCATTGCTCATTCTGGTCACAGTGCTGAGGCATTTAAAACAGCAAGTATAGCTGGCTCTCCCTGGGTGCTGGTAGCGGTGAGTGCAATCCTCCCGAGTCTCCCTGGCTGATTGGTGGGGTAGAGGTGGTGGTCACACAGTGGGGGTGCTGGAAGTCTGGGATGTCAGAGGCCGGCAGTGCTATGGCAGGGGTACCTGCGGAGCAACAATTCACCCCGGGAACCTTGGTGTCCTTGGAACAGCTGAGGGCGGTATTTGGGGAGTTCTTTCCCCGGGCGGGGGACCCGATTCCGGGGGGGGCCCCAATAAATGACCGCCCCCCCCCGTCATTCTTTGGGGGAGGATTCGGAACCAGAGAGCGCCTCGGTGGTTACGGGAACCCCCGTGGACCTGTCAGAGGGTGAACTGATACCCTCAGACGGTGAAGGTGATCAGGAGGCTCCATTTTCGCGCGACAAAGTGATAGTGGCCGCTTTAATCACTGATATCCGCGACTCCATGCAACTTGACCAAGCAGGGGAGTCGCTTGAGTCCACATATATTTGTGGATCACGTAAACCCTCTAGGTCCCCTAGGGCCTACCCTTATGATCAGGTGTTTGAACAGGCGGTGTCCAAGGAATGGCTACGGCCGCAAAATTACTTTGCTTTACCCAAAAGCTTTGCTGTTCACTACCCCTTTGAGGATAGCTTTACTAAGAGATGGGCTTCCCCAGCAGTGGACCCACCGGTGGCCCGTCTGAATAAGGCAACGAGCATTCCCTTGGAGGGGTCTCCGTCTTTTAACCAATTCTCGACCGCGCGCCGTGTTTTCACGGCGGCAGTCGGGCTGCTGTGCGTGAATCGCCGTAAATAGGCGGCGATCGTGTGCATAGCTAGGGGGCGCACGCGCGCACCCTCCAGCGCGGTTGCGGCGGTCCCATTCATTGCCGGACCGTTCAGTCAACATGAATAGACCAATTGTTTTGTTCTATTCACAGGTAGGGGAAGTGATGTCATCTCCCCTCTCTGCTTTCTTTTCCGTTGCAGAGAGGAGAGCGAGACATCTAAAAACGTGAGTTGCACAAACCGCACACTAACACCAGTACATATAGGCACATTTAACCCTATGATCGCCCCCAGTTAACCCCTTCACTCCCTGTCACCCCCTGTCGGTGTCATACAGTGCAGCGATCTGATTTTTACAGATCGCTGTACTTGTGACCCTTGTGACACTAAATCAGTGTTAGGGTAGATAGTGTACCCCCCTTGCCCCCCCCAATAAAGGTTTTAACCCCTTGATTGCCCCCTGTCACCTGTGATCACCGTATAAGTGTCACGGGTGACGCTAGCTAGCTAGATAGGTTTTTTTCCCCATCCGATTACCCGCCGTATATTTATTTTAGATACCTTTTTATAGGTTTTAACCCCCGATCGCCCGGCAGTGAGCCCAGTTAGGTTTTAGCGTGCGTTAGGGTCAGCGCAAACCCCAGGCAGGGCCAGTTAGTGAGGTACTCTGACACGCACACACACATTAGGTAGGTGCTAGATATTATTGTAATATCTGATCAGATCAATATCTGCGATCTGATCAGATCTATATTAGCGCCCCCCTTAGATTTAGTGTTCTAAAAAACGCAGCGTTAGCGGGATCAGCCCAGATAACTGCTAACACCTGCGTTTAGCCTCTCTGCCCAGCCCACCCAAGTGCAGGATCAATAGATCGCTGTCACTTACCACTCACAGAACACATATCTGCAGCCTTCGCAGAGATCACGCCCGATCCCTGCAAATTCTGACAGTGAATTTGGTAGCGACTTGACACAGGCTCTGACAACCAGGTGCACTTTTTTACCTGTGAGTCTCACTTGTGCACCTATAAATTTAGAGGCCATGTCTAATCCAAGGTACACTGGTGAAGAGGCCTACGCGTTTGTGAGTATGACGGATGAGAGCGATGGGGAAGACTCACTGTCAGATTCAGATTCACCAATCGAGTTGATATTCGACAGCGGCTCCATGACAGATGATAGTTCTGACGATTGAGTGGTCCCTGTTAAGGTCAGGCGTACCAGATCCCGTTTAGCTGTTGCTGAGGTGCGTGAACCGCAGGGCTCTCGTATGGAGCAGAGACCCAGTACTAGTGCTGCTACCCCTTCTGGTGACCTGGCAAGCACCAGAGGCCTAGTGCATCCTGGTCATACAACCAGCACTGCAGTAACACTTGGTGACGTGGCGAGTCCCATAAGTGCAGTTCAAGCTGGTGTGGCTAGCACGAAGACGAAGAACACAGGCCCGCAGAGCCCATAGTGCCCTTCCTCACGTGCTTGCAAACCCTGATTTTCAACCCACCACTGATGCAGCTCGCGTACTTCCCCCATTCACTGCCCAACCCGGAATTCAGGTGAATACAGTTGATTTTAGGGCCATTGATTGATTTTTTTTTTTTTTTCGCTGTATTTCACCGAAGATCTCTATAGATCTATTGTGGACCAAAGCAATTTATATGCTGGTCAATACATCGCCGCTAATCCCCATTTGTCACTTGCCAGAACTTGGAAACCAATTACGGTTTCCTAATTTAAGACCTTTCTGGGCCTCACCCTCAACATGGGCATACATTGTCTACCTGAATTGCGGTTATATTGGTCCAATGACTCAATTCATCACATGTATGTCTACTCTGCTTCCATGGCCAGGACACGATACGAGCAGATTCTGTGGTTCATGCACTTCAGTGACAATAGACTCGATCGTCCGTATGGAGACCCTGAATTTGGCTCTACAAAATTTTGTCCCTCATAAACCACTTCGACCAGACATTCGCAGCACATTTTATTCCCAACCAAGTTGTGTGTGTATATATATATATATATATATATATATTTATATATATATAAGCTTACCAAAAAAAAAAATTATAAAAACCAAAAATTTTTTAAAAAACGTGGCTAAATGCATTTTGGCAAAAATTTATGACTAAAATTTAGTTTATTTTCTGTTACAATAAACTAAATTTTTTTTATTTTTTTTTATTTTTCTAATAACATAAAGTTGAAAATTTTTTTTTCAAAATTTTCGTCCTTTTTTTTTTGTTTATATCGCAAAAAATAAAAAGCGCAGTGGTGAACAAATACCACCGAAAGAAAGCTGTATTTGTGGGGAAAAAAGGACGCAAATTTTGTTTGGGTACTGCATTGCATGACCGCACAATTACCATTTGAAGCGGTGCAGTGCCAAATTGAAAAAAGCGCTCTGGTCCTAAAGCTGGAAAACCTTCCGGTTGGTAAGTGGTTAAAGAAGCGGCCGATCGCCGCACGGAAGCAGTGTCTAAGGCACTGTTCTTGCTGGCTGGGTCAGCCATGCGGCCAGCTCTGCCGGCTGCTATGGCAGCGCAATCTCTTCACGAGCACGCTGCCACACTACACACCGGTTTAACTTGTGAGTGTGCACGGGCTGAGGCGCAACGTGCACAACACTTGAAATAAGGTCTCTGCTACATATGCGATGCGGCCTTGGACCTACTTCCCATATTGTCAAAAATGTCTGTTTTTGCAATTGTTATCAGGCGGGTGCTGTGGCTCAGCTCTTGGTCAGGCGACCAGGCTTCGAAGAAAGCTCTTGCAGATCTTCCCTTTCAGGGAGGACGTCTGTTTGGCCCACAGTTGGATGAAATCATTAAGGATTTCACGGGAGGGAAGAGTACTTTCCTTTCGGAGCCAAAATGGCGGGATTTTCCCGTAGGCAGGGCCCTGTTTCTTCAGGTCAGAAGACGTTTTTTCGTGCACCCGGCTCAGCGGGTAAGGGCTTCAAGTCTGGTAAGGCTTCCGCTGGGTCCAGTAAAAGGCCCTGGCAACATAAGTCCGAAAAAACGAAGGATAGGTCAACCTCTGCATGATGGGTTGCCCCCGCCCGACTCACGGGTGGGGGGCCGGTTGCTGGGGTTCGCAGACAGATGGTTCTTCCCTTCGAACTTAAAACTCCCTCAGGGGCGTCGGGAGGCGCTTCTGGGCGCCGTTTGGGTACCCGCGGTAGAAAGATTTCATGGGTTTTACTCAAACCTCTTTGTGGTGCCCAAGAAGGGCGGTGTCAGGCCAGTTCTGGACCTGAAGGCATTAAACTGCTTTGTAAAGACAGAGATTCAGGATGGAGTCCATCCGCTTGGTCGTGGCCGCCCTGCACCAAGGGGAACTCATGGCGTCCCTGGATATCAGGGACGCGTATATTCACGTTCCAGTTTGTCAGTCACCAGCGTTTTCTACGCTTCACAGTGGGAGATCTGCATTACCAGTTTGTGGCTTTGTCTCACAAGTGTTCACCAAGGTGGTGGCCTCGATGCTGGCACTGTTGAGACAGAGAGGTATCGTGGTGGTGGCGTACCTCGACGATTTACTCCTGATAGCAGAGTCAGCTGCGGCTCTGGAGGAAAACGTGATAATCACGGTGTCCACGTTAAAAGAATTTGGTTGGCTGATCAACCTGCAGAAGTCATCATTGACTCCATCCTACCGGCTGGAATACCTGGGTCTGATTCTGGACACGGTGCAGGCAAGGGTGTTTTTACCACCGAGCAAGCTCCTGACATTACAGGCAGCAGTGCGAACCCTGTTATCACGCCAGTGGTCCTCCTTACGGTTCTGTATGCGAGTGTTGGGGCTCATGGTGTCGGCTTTCGAAGCAATACCTTATGCCCAGAGTCACACTCGGCTCCTGCAGAAGGCGATTTTGTTGCAATGGGACAAATCTCCCCTATCCCTAGACAGACTGATCAGGTTGGATCATCAGTCCCGAGGATCCTTGATTTGGTGGATTCGAGCTCCAGCCCTAAAGTTGGGAAAATGTTTTCTCCCCCTCAATTGGACGATAGTAATGATGGATGCCAGCCTGTCGGGCTGGGGAGGGGTCCTGGGGCAGTTCTCTGCCCAGGGTCATTGGTCAGTTCAGGAAGCTTGCCTTCCGATAAGTGTACTGGAACTGAGAGCGATGTTGTCCTGTCTGTTTCGGACTAGCGAGAGTCAAGGTCATGTGAATAGCCTTCCGTTCGAAGGACTTGACTGGTTACTGGGACCCGTCTCTTGACGGGGTCCTGGGGAGGGGTCGGGCTGTCCGACCGTAGGTAGTAATGATAGCAGGTTAACTCCCCCTCTTTTGTAAAAGGGTTGAAATCCCGACCTCGAGCTTAGGTGGTTTAGTTCCTAGGAGCCCTGACTACTAGGTTGGACTAGTCAGACAGATCCCTATCCCCTCTAAACAGGGTAACGTTGTTTTAGCGGAAGACGTCCTCGGCTCACACTGAGACCC
>BLSH010384739.1:631602-642552 GCA_018402905.1 Glandirana rugosa | reverse complement strand
ATAAGGTCCTACAGTTAACCGTGCATGTCAGAGCACAAACCAAGCCATGAAGAATTTCTGCTGCATTGAAGGTCCCAATAAGCACAGTGGCCTCAATCATCCATAAATGGAAGAAGTTTGGAACCACTAGGACTCTTCCTAGAGCGGGCCGCCCGGACAACCTGAGCGATCGGGGGAGAAGGGCCTTAGTTAGGGAGGTGACCAAGAACCCGATGGTCACTCTGACAAGGCTCCATTGTTTCTCTGTGGAGAGAGGAGAACCTTCCAGAAGAACAACCATCTGTGCATCACTCCACCAATCGGGCCTGTATGGTAGAGTGACCAGACAGAAGACACTCCTCAGTAAAAGGCACATGACAGCCTGCCTGGAGTTTGCCCAAAGGCACCTGAATGACTCTGAGTTTCCTCAAACCAGAAAATTTTGTCTCTCGTGGTCTAAGATTGAACTCTTTGGCCTGAATGGCAAGCCTCATGTCTGGAAGAAACCAGGCACCGCTCATCACCTGGCCAATGCCATCCCTACAGTGAAGCATGGTGGTGGCAGCATCATGCTGTGGGGATGTTTTTCAGCGGCGGGAACTGGGAGACTAGTCAAGATTGAAGGGAAGATGAATGCAGTAATGTGCAGAGACATCCTTAATGAAAACCTGCTCCAGAGCGCTCTTCCAACAGGACAACCATCCTAAGCACACAGCCAAAATAGCAAAGGAGTGGCTATGGGACAACTCTGTGAATGTCCTTGACTGGCCCAGCCAGAGCCCAGATTTGAACCCGATTGAACAGCTTTGAGGAGATCTGAAAATGGCTGTGCACTGACGCTCCCCATCCAACCTGATGGAGCTTGAGAGGTACTGCAAAGAAGAATGGAAGAAACTGCCCAAAAATAGGTGTGCCAAGCTTGTAGCATCATACTAAAAAAGACTTGAGGCTGTAATTGGTGCCAAAGGCGCTTCAACAAAGTATTGAGCAAAGGCTGTGAATGCTTATGTACATGGGATTTTTTTTTTAAATAAATTTGCAAAGATTATAAACAAACTTCTTTAACATTGTCATTATGGGGTATTGTTTGTAGAATGTTGAAGAAAATGAGTTTAATCCATTTTTGGAATAAGGCTGTAACATAACATGTGGAAAACGTGAGTCGCTGTCAATACTTTCCGGATGCACTGTACATGTGTATGTATATATAATAGGTATATCTAAAGAACAAAACTGGGATCAACTGCTGGTAGTCAAAACTCCCCACAATGTGGAATAAGCTCTGTTATTAGTCTCAAGCAGCCTTTCTCAACTAGGGTTCTGTGAAGCCCTAGGGGTTCTCCTAAGGTCGCTAGAGCTTTGGTAAATGAATCTCCCACCTATAGTGACCACCAATGGCAAGGGTCTATTTTCCACAGACTACCACTTTTACATGACAAACAGAGAACGTAGTGGACTCTGAATGTATGCCAACATTCCAAAGCGTACAAAAGTGGAAAAAAAACCCTCCAAAGAAAGGTACTTTAGGCATACATGGACTAGGTACACTCAGACACCATGAATGGTAGAATACATCTATGCAGATAAAAAAGCCTGAATAGGCATGTAACACACAATGGTAAAAGGCTTAGGACCACATACACAGAACAAAACAAGACAAAAACTAGGCAGTGACATATGGTGTGGTGGTTGTCGTCCTGAAGTTGGAAGAGAACCGTGAAACATTTGACGCGTTTCGAGATAGTTGATAAGCTCTTCTTTTTTTGAGGATATCAGATGTATCAAATAATGTGTCATATATGTGTCAATAATCATAATGCAAAGTGGTGATAAACAATGAGATAGTACAAAAAAAACAGATGCTTCTATCATTAGTTCAAGATCTTTAAATTGGCTCATGCTGAGTGCACTGGACAGAATCTTCCAATGTATTAAATATATAACTATGTGCTCATATACTGGTCAATTGCTTTTTACTCTTATGTATACCAAAAAGTGAAAACATCAGAGAGGGAGACCCAAGAAAGCCCAAAGAAACCCCCCAGAAGTATACCAAAGTGGAGGAACACATATATATTGTTTAAACTTGCATATGAATGCAATTAGCTCAAGCCGACCAAGGGAAGATTCACACCATTTATATGGGTCAAAATGGTAGGGGGAGGGGCTGGACAAGGGCCAGGCTACAAGCCAGCTGAAACAAAGCATAAAAAGCCAGTAAGTCACATAGTATGCCGATCGCAAGTTGTAGAAAAAACGAGTGATACTGCTGGTATGTAATATAGGGAGAGGAGGGGAAAAGGCAGAGATGATGCTAAATGGTAGCAGATGAAACCTGGAATTAGTGGCAGAGAGTACAAGACCACCCTAAAGATACATGCTGTGGCTATCAGACCTATCTAGGAGTGTTGGAGCGGGAGGTGCAGCGCAACGGTTGTGCGGTGGCGCTTGGTATCAGAGCATAGGGTTGCCAGCCAGCACTGAGACTGCAAAGCGCTGATGCCGGTATAAAAGTATGCCTGGCTGAAGCTGGCAGCCAATCCCGGATGAGGGGCCGTGATGTCCACCAATAGAGATCCAATGCTATTTGGGTTCCGCCCAGGTGATTGCGGACCTGAAGGAAAACTGTGCAGTGCTGCATCATAGGAGAGGGCCTGGAGAACCATGTCATCTCTCTACATTTTTTTTTTCTTCAAGTAGTTTGTTCTTTAGACCAATTCTGTTTGTAGTTACCATGGGGGATCTGCACAGGAATAATTTACACAGATCCACAGTGAATAGACACCATGGGGTTTATTTACTAAAGGCAAATTCACTGTTCACTGCAAGTGCACTTGGAAGTGCAATCTTTGTAGATCTGAGGAGGGCAAGCAAGGAAAATTTAAAAAAAAATGCATTTTTGCTTGCACGTGATTGGATTATATAAATCAGCAGAGCTTCCCCCTCATTTTAGAGCTTCCCCCTCATTTTAGAGCTTCCCCCTCATTTTAGAGCTTCCCCCTCATTTTAGAGCTTCCTCCTCATTTCAGAGCTTCCCCTCATTTGACCAGCCACTATTACTTTACTGCAGCAGGTGGGCTCATTCCCGTGAATTGCGTCATTTGTGGGGGGGGGGGGTTTCTTCAAAATTTTCACTTTTTTTTTTTTTTGTTTGTTTATAGCGCAAAAATAAAAGCCACAGAGGTGATCAAATACCACCAAAAGAAAGCGCTATTTCTGGGGAAAAAAAGGACCTAAATTTTGTTTGGCCACAGTGTCGCGCGACCGTTCAATTGTCAGTTAAATCGACGCAGTGCCGTATCACAAAAAATGAGCCGGTCCTTAAGTGGTTAAGCAATCGTGATTAGGCTTCACATAGTTGAGTTATGCTGCTTTTTCTATTTTTTTTCTTAGCACCTAGCACATTTTTTTTTTAACCATGTGACTGTTCTCTTTAGAGCTCATTGGATCTCCTTTAAAATGATGGTAGTAGCAATCATGAATTAGTTAAAGGCTAAGGAAAATTGTACTTTGTACATGACTCACCTTTTCAAACCAGGTGCTCAGATAGTTATATAGGTTGAAAAAAGACCCCCAGTCCATGTAGTTCAACCAATAGAAAATAAATAGAATAAATAAATAGAAAACATTCACATACAGAACCCTGCATCCACAGCTAATCCAAAGGAAGGTAAAAAAAAACCCTATAAAGATGGCATTGCTAATACTTGTAATATCATAAATAAAAAGCTAATCTCTCTGTTCCTTGCTCTTTCTTCTTTATATTTAAAAATTATATTTCAGCCCCTTTTTTACGGAATGAAAAAGGTTACATTCATTTTAACCTACAACTGATATGTGATGGTATATCCTCTGTTTAGATGGGATCCTGTGGATTTAACAGCCGTATCCTGCCTTTTGTTTATCCAATTCGATTGATGAAGGTAAACGAAGAGACAATGGAGCTTATTCGCACCCCTCAAGGTCTCTGTATTCCTTGCCAGCCAGGTGAGCCCAGCGTGAAAGCCCCCCCCCCCCCCCCCCAAGACTTCCGTATTAAATCAGACCCGTGGGCATATTTGTGTATGTTTGGACCCAGTTAATTGAGTGAAAACTGGAAAGAGTGGCTACATGAGAAACACAGGCAGTAAGTGAGTGCTAAAGCAGAAATGCATACATAGAATATTGAAGGAGCAGCAAGAAAGGGGGACTTTATATATTTTAGCCACTCCTCAGGAGCAGGCATGTGGTATACGTATCTATATAAGCCGGCAAAGTCAAAAATGAAAAAGAATAGGGTAAAGGGACCCCCCTACTACTACATATTACAAAAACATCTGTGCGCTGATTTCATATGACCATTTCATATTTAGGGAGTTGAAAATTGCCTTTCAAACAATGGGCTTGTCATGTCTATAGATACTGAACCTCAATTCATGACAACTATGTTAGGTTTGATTTTGTGGAAGTGAGACTTTGCTTACATATTCTTCTTTCTTGTTCATAGGAGAGCCTGGACAGCTGGTTGGAAGAATTATCCAATCAGACCCACTTCGAAGATTTGATGGTTACGTGAATGAGTCTGCGACCAACAAGAAAATAGCCCAAAATGTTTTCAGACATGGTGACATGGCATATCTTTCTGGTAAGTTTCATCTTGGAGTCTCAGAAAACAAAACCTATGTTCCCAGTTTTTGTAAGCCACCCCAGTTAAAGTGTGTATATATAGAGGGGGAAAAAAACATTCCGCCTTAGAAGAAAGGTGCTTTAACCTTAAACTACGTAGAGGGTTCTTTACGGTAAGAGCAGTGAGGATGTGGAATTTTCTTCCACAAACAGTGGTTTCAGCAGGGAGCATAGATAACTTCAAAAAACTATTGGATAGGCACCTAGAGGACCACAGCATACAGGGATATACAATATAATAATGACATAAAAGCACACACACAGGTTGGACTTGATGGACTTGTGTCTTTTTTCAACCTCACAAACTATGCATGTCCCTGCAATATATGCACATTTCACCATATTTTGTCTCTTTAAAAATGCTGGGAGTACAGAAAAATGCCTGTTCTGCCAAAAACCAACTGAGCTTTTTACTTCTCCTTTTAACAGACAACACTGCCTCCTCTCCACTGAAATCTCACACAGTATTACAAGCCTTGCCTGAGTTCTTGCTTGCTGGACTTCAGACCACCTCTCCCTTCTAGAAGGGCGTTCTATAGTCCAAAACAGGAAATTCAGGCAGGGCTGATAACTCTATTTGGGATTTCAGGTCAGCAAAGACAGCGTTGCCAGCTTAAAAGTAAATTTGTATACTGGACTTCTGGCAAATCGGCAGGTATTTTTTTTTTTTTCTCCTTGCAACGTCTCTAAAGGTTTAAAACCTTTTAAAATATGCATGTACTGCAGAGATTACTGTAGAGTGCTGAATTTGTTTTTGTTAATTTTGCCCTGTCTTTTTTTTTTTTTCCCCTTTAATTAGATATGTAGGTCTTATATCACTAAAGCCAAGCCAAACTTTTTTTCATTTGAATAGGTTAAGGGAGGGGTTGTAACCCCCCCTTTTTTTTTCATCTGTGTGCCATTGGGGAGATTTATCTTCACTGCCTGTCCCATTGCCAAAACAGGAAGTGATAGGAAATCCATCTAAAGTAAGGGAATCCTGGATTGGCTCTAGAGCTATTGTCCTGATTGGAAGTCTCCCACTTCTTGTTCTGGTGTCAACCCAATTTTTGGGATTTGTTTTTAAATTTTACTGTCAATGACAATGGTAAACAGGACAAATAGAGAGGGTGAATCTCCCTAATAGGTTCACAGACAGCAATAAAACCTGACTGGAGTTTTAATCCCTCTCCACTCTGTCTAAAACATAACCACTTCCCGTCCGTCATATAGCAATATGATGTGCAAAGTGGTTTGGTTATCCTGACTGGACGTCATATGACGTGAAGCAGGATATCCCTCGATCGCGCTCACAGCTGACCAGTGTAAACGGGAAGAATCATTTATCGGCTTTTCCGACACTTACGTCTGACAGACGGGAGTAGAGAAGAGCCAAACAGCTGCTCTCCTGACTGGGGGGGGGTTTCGTCTGCGCTGATTATCATCACATGCCACCCAGGACCACCAGGTAGGACCTTTTAGAGATGCCAATCAGTGCCCATTGTAGATGCCAATCAGTGCCCAGCAGTAATGTCTGCCCGTGCCTTCTCATCAGTGCTACCTCTCAGAGCCATCTATCATTGCCACCTCTCAGTACTGCCTATCTATGCCGCCTATCAATGCCCATCAGTGCTGCATATCTGTGCCACTTATCAGTACTACCTATCAGTGCTGAATATTAGTGCCACCTCACCAGTGCCGCCATATTAGCGCCCGTCAGTGAAGGCGAAAACCTACTTATTTACAAAATTTTATAACAAATACAAAGAACTTTTTTTTCTAAATGTTTTTTATAGCAAAAAAAAAAAACCCTAGTGGTGATCAAATACCATCAAAAGAAGGTTCTATCTGTCTCAAAAAAATTATAAAAAATGTAGTTTGTGTACAGTGTTGCATGACCGCGCAATTGTCATTCAAAGTGTGACAGCGCTGAAAGCTGAAAATTGGCCTGGGCAGGAAGGGGGGAAAGTGCCCAGTATTGAAATGGTTAAAAAAAAAAGTTTTGCCTTTAGTGATACTTTGACGTTCTTAAGGGTAAGTTCACCTTTCATAATGTTACATATTACACCCACATTCGGGTCTAATTTGTAATAAAAGTACCAGCCCCCGCTTCTCCCCAATCCCCGCTGTGACAGCATACCAGGGATCTTTAACCTGTGTCTGCTGTCACAATTCAGTCCTCTGTGCATGGCAAATTACAAGGTCCGGCAGCCATTGCGGCTGTTGGCTTGCTGTTTTCAATGAACTACCATGGTGCTGTGAGAGCTGTGGTAGTTCATTGAGGCCTCTGGTCAGAAGGTATCGGCTTCCTCATATAAAGAAGCAGAGAACTCTGACAAAAAAATGTGCATTTATTTATTTTTTATTTTTTTTTCAAAAGGTAAACTTATCCTTTTTAATGGAGTTCCAGATATTTATCCGAGTTATTGCACCTAATTTTCAACTCCAGTTTATCTGCTCTGACACAGGTGATGTACTGGTGATGGATGATTATGGTTACATGTATTTCCGGGATCGAACGGGAGACACGTTCAGGTGGAAAGGAGAGAATGTATCAACCACAGAGGTGGAAGGAATACTCAGCAGACTCCTTGGGCAAGCTGATGTGGTCGTCTATGGAGTAGAGGTGCTAGGTAAGACTGCGCCTACCTTCTTGAAGCATGACTTACCTATACCCGACCTATATTTTTACAAAACTAAATCTGTGTACACGGCCCTGTCCTTTCCTCCTCTAGGAACAGAAGGAAGAGCTGGGATGGCGGCTGTTGCTGACCCTGATCATAAATGTGACTTGCAAAAGTTCATCCAAGACCTTAAAAAGTCACTGCCTGGATACGCACATCCAGTCTTTCTCAGACTGTTGCCAGAGGTGAACAAAACAGGTAGGAACTGAGGACTTTGGTGAAACCTGCCTCTTCAATAAAAAGGGAACTGTTTAAATGTCTCTTGTTATAATGATACATTCACAGTAGAAGTAATTGATTTGGATTATATTAAGAGCTTTAGGTTTAAACATTAAAGAAAACCTCACAAATTTGGAAGGTTAAGAAGGTCCATAGACGGGACACTTTCCCAACATCTTATACAAAGCCGTCGGTTTTTTTGATTTGAGGGATCATATTCTACATTCCTGATGGCCAGTTGCGTGTTCCTAGTTTTCAGACTTGGCTGTCACTAACATATAAATGTCTACTGTTATGGTTATTGCATGCAGGCTTGGGGGTTCATTTACAAATGCTTTTCAGCCTGCAGCCTAAAGACAGCAATTTTCATCTGCTTAACCACTTGCCGACCACCCGCCGCAGCGTGACGGCGACAAGGTGGTTCGTTATCGCGAACCGCCGTCACAGGACGGCGGCCGCGATAACCAGCATTGTGAGCGCGCGCGCTCACTGTGTTCGGGGGGAGCCAGGGAGCGGGTAGGGCGGACTCGATCGCCGCCGGCTACCCGCGATGGCTCCCCCGCACTGAAAGAACGGAGGACCGTGTATGTAAACACGGACCTCCGTTCTGTTGAAGGGGGAAGGGCGATGATCACAGCCTTCCTGTAAATGGAAGCTGTGATCATCCCCCTTCCCCAGCCAGGGCAGTCCTCACACAGTTAGAACACTCCCAGGGAACATAGTTAACCCTTAGAGCGCCCCCTGCAGGTTAACCCCTTCACTGCCAATGGCATTTACACAGTAATCAGTGCATTTTTATAGCCCTGATCGCTGTATAAATGCCAATGGTCCCAAAAAAGTGTCACAATGGTCCGACATGTCCGCTGAAATATCGCAGTACCGCTAAAAATCACAGATCGCCGCCATTACTAGTAAAAAATAAAAAAATAATAAAAACCCCAGAAATTAATTCTCATCATCCGTAAACGTGGCAGCTTTTGCGCAAACCAATCAAACGCCAATTGCGGTTTTTTTTTTTGTTTGTTTTTTTTTTTTACCAAAAATATGAGGAAGAATATAAATCGAACAAAACCGATAGAAAAAAATGTTTTTTATATTTTTTTTTGGATTTGTATTTTAGCAAAAAGTAAGAAATTTGGGTTTTTCTCCTTACGTTCACTGACAGACGCAGCTCTTCATTTTGTGGGTTTTATGTCCGTTACTACTAGGAGTTAACTAGACAGTCCTCCTTTCCTACATCAAACCCCCTTCCTGTATAGCTCTTTAGGCTGGGTTCACACTATCCGACAAAAAACGGTCCTACTTTGATCCTACACTGCTGTGCGATTTACGGTCCTACATGGGGTCAAAGTCGGACCGTTTGTCTGTGAACAGGGATCCGACTTTGATCCCCGACAATGCCAGGCACTTTGTGCTCTGGGGATCTTGAAGGGGAACTCCACGCCAAATGTTAAAAAAAAACTGGCATGGGGTCCCCCTCCAGGAGCATACCAGGCCCTTTGGTCTGGTACAGATTTTAAGGGGAACCCCATGCCGAAAAAACAGCGTAGGGTCCCCCCCAAAATCCATAACAGACCCTTATCCGAGCACGCAACCCTGCTCGGATAAGGGTCTGTTATGGGGGCGGAGATGTGACCTCATATGGGGCGGGACCTCCAGGTGATGTCATCTGGTGGCCACGCCCCATGCCAATATAAGGCACAGCACAGAGCGGCGAGGGGATTCGTGAAGGAGATCGCGTTGTGTCAACATGGGAAGAAGAAGAAGAAAAGAAGAAGAGAGGGAAGAGGACAGCGGAGAAGACCGGCAAAAGAGCAGAAGACGCCGCAGAGGAGAAGAAAAGACCCCTCAGAAGATTAAAGACCCTGCAAAAGAGCCGAAGAAAATAAGACTCCGGAGAGGGGAGAAGACTGCCGGAGCAGATTTAATAAAATATTTTAAAAAGCTGTGTGGGTTTTTTTGTGTACATATTTCTTTCCAGGTAAATGGGTAGGGGTACGATGTACCCCATACTCATTTACATAGGGTGGGGGGCCGGCATCTGGGGGCCCCCTTGTTAAAGGGGGCTTCCAGATTCCGATGAGTCCCCGCCCGCAGACCCCGACAACCACCGGCCAGGGTTGTCGGGAAGAGGCCCTTGTCCTCATCAACATGGGGACAAGGTGCTTTGGGGTGGGGGGCGCAGAGCCCCCCCTGCCCCAAAGCACCCATACTCCCCACGTTGAGTCCACGCGGCCTGGTATGGTCCAGGAGGGAGGGGGCCGCTTGCTCGTCCCCACACCCTTTCCTGGCCTGTAGGGCTGCGTGCTCGGATAAGGGTCTGTTATGGATTGTGGGGGGACCCCACGCTGTTTTTTCGGCATGGGGTTCCCCTTAAAATCCGTACCAGACCAAAGGGCCTGGTATGCTCCTGGAGGGGGACCACATGCCAGTTTTTTCTTTAAAAATATGGTGTGGAGTTCCTCTTCAAGATCCCCAGAGCACAAGTCGCATGCCAAAGTCGGGTCAGTGAAGACACTGATACGACTTTGATCCGACTTCAATGCCTTTCAATGAGCTGAAGTAGGATCAAAGTTGGACAAAAGTAGTACAGGAACCTTTTTCAAAGTCGCTCCGACTTTGAAAAACACATGTCGGAGCAGTTAAGACGGCTCTCATAGGGAATCATTGTTTTTCTGACGTAATGCAACTTGTGGCCTTCATGTCGGTCCGAGAATCGGACTAGTGTGAACCTAGCCTTAGTTTCAATGCCTAGTTCGCAAGGAGTTGACCTGGCTTCCCTATAGGGAACTGCGATTGTGACCATTTTTTATTTTATTTTTTATTATATTTTCACTTCAATCAAGAAGAAATCTTCTATCAAGAAGCCGGTCGGGGCATAGAGGGTCCTAGCGCTCTGTACTTTCCCCGGCCTGGCCAACATGATGCAAAGCCAGTCCCACCACTAGGGACCCGCCGCATCCACCCCGTTCCGTGCGGGCGGCCCGGGGTGCAATCCCCCTGCTGGTCCCCCTCTACCGATGCGATTCGGCTGGGCGACTTGGGCCTGCAGCATACCGCCGTCAAGGGCGCAAAGTCTGCTTAAGCGGCTACCGCGGTGTCGGATGGGTAAGTGAGCGCCCCCCTTCCTAGGGGCATGTGGGGGCCCGACGACTGCCGCAACTGGGTTCTTGTGACGCCCCGGGTTAGCCATGTTGGGACTATAGCTCCCCGTCCCTCGATATCAGGGTTGTACCGATTGGGCCCCGCAGTGTTCCTGGGTCAACGCCGTCAGCAGCCCGGGGGTGTACGGGGATCCTTCCCCCCGCGAGTGAATGGGTAGGCTGTGGCGCCATCGGCGAATTCGTCTGAAACGCGGGAACTGCCGCCATACGACGTCCGGGTTCAGCGGGTCGGCTTAGCGTAGCCATCTCCCCCTGGTCGT
>BLSH010384739.1:616816-630324 GCA_018402905.1 Glandirana rugosa | reverse complement strand
AAGGGACCCGCTCTGGTAAGTCGCTGCAGGGGCCGGAAGACGGCACTGGCAGCACAAAAACAGAACAGACGGAGGACTAGCCTTCCTCAGCCTGATGGGTTGCTCCCACCCGAAGGTTGGGTGGGGTGGACGTCTTCTGGGGTTCGCAGAGCGATGGTTGACCCGTGTTTCAGACCGCTGGGTCTGGGAAGTGTTGTCCACCGGGTACAGGATAGAGTTTCTCTTTCCACCCCCGGACAGGTTCTTCCCTTAAAGCTTGAGTCTCCCGCGGGATCGCAGGATGGCCCTATCCGAGGCAGTGCAGGCTCTCTCGGACCAAGGGGTGTTTGCCCCGGTTCCCTCAGGGGAGAGGTTTCGAGGTTTTTACTCATACCTTTTGTGGTACCCAAAAAAGGGGAGGGTTTTCGGCCCATCCTGGACCTGAAGGCTCTGAACATGTATGTCAGGGCGCGGTAGTTCCGGATGGAGTCTGTTTGGTCGGTTGTGGCCACCCTCCACCAAGGAGAATTCTTGGCATCTTTGAATAGGGACGCGTACCTCCATGTACCCATCCATCCTCGTCACCAGCGTTTCCTGCGATTCGCGGTGGGGGATCGCCATTCCAATTCGTGGCTCTTCCCTTCGGCCTGACCTCCGCATTCCGGGTCCTTACAAGGTTGTTAGCTCCGGTGTTGGCATTGCTGCGTCAGAGAGGCATTGCCATAGTGGCATACCTGGACGATCTGCTTCTGCTAGCGGACTCGGTCTCGGCTCTGGAGGAGAATGCGAGCATAATGATGGCATCCTTACTGGACTTCGGCTGGTTACTAAACCTGAAGAAGTCATCAGTGGCCCCCTCCTGCCGTTTGGGGTATCTGGGCCTCATTTTGGTCACGGAACGGGCGAAGGTGTTTCTCCCTCCAGCAATACTGCGGAGTCTACAGTCGGCTGTGCGCACCCTCTGGTCGCACCGTCAGTCTTCTGGGGCTCGTGGTCTCGTCGTTTGAGGCGATACCTTTTTGCCCAGAGTCACACTCGTCCTCTCCAGCGAGCAATTCTGACTCAGTGGGACAAGTCCCGTCGGTCGTTGGAACGTCCTATCCGACTGAGCCCCCAGACCAGGGCGTCCCTGATCTGGTGGCTACGGGACCCCGGCTTTAACGCAGGGGAAGTCGTTCCTGCCTCTTTAGTGGGTGATTATCACCACAGACGCCAGCCTGACGGGCTGGGGCGGAGTCTTGGGCCAGCTTTTGACCCAGGGCCGTTGATCAGCTCAGGAGGCTCGTCTGCCCATCAATGTGCTGGAACTGAGAGCAATCGGACTGTTTCCCCTTCATTGGACAATGGGATTGCAAGGCCGTCCGATCTGAATTCCATCAAACAATGCCACAGCGGTGGCGTATGTGGATGATCAGGGGGGCACAAGGTGCCCAGCGGCGGCAGCTGAGGCAGCTCCAATACTGTGTTGGGCGGAACTTCACGTTCCGGCTCTTTCGGCGGTTTACATTCCAGGTGTGGAGAACTGGCAGGCGGACTTTCTCAGTCGCCAGACGCTGGACCGAGGGGAGTGGTCCCTCCACCTGGAGGTGTTCCCTCAGACTTGTCTCAGATGGGGGACGCCGGATGTAGATTTCATGGCGTCCCGGTTCAATCACAAAGTGACAGCCTTTGTGTCCAGAACGAGGGATCCGTTGGCAGTGGCCTCGGATGCTCTAATGGCTCCCTGGAGTTTTTATCGTCTCCTGCACGCCTTCCCTCCGATTCAACTGCTTCCGAGATTGGTACGCAGAATAATGACGGAGGGGATACCGACGTTTATGGTGGCCCCGGCGCACTTGGTACGCCGTCGTGGTGCAAATGGTGGTGGACGCCCCTGGCGGCTCCCGATGCGAGACGATCTTCTGTCTCCAGGACTCATATTGCACCCTGCCTTACCTTCGCTGGCTTGCCGGCTTGGCTTTTGAGTCCCAGGTGCTGAGGGACAGGGGAGTCGCCGACTCCGTAGTCCCTACTTTGCTAATAGCTCACAAGTGTACTTCTCACAAGATCTATCACCGCACCTGGAAGGCTTATATTGCTTGGTGTGAGGCGGAGGGCTTTAACCCCCGCTCTTATGTCGTATTCCAGGGTCTTGACCATTTTACAGGAGGGCCTGAACTGAAAATTGGCCTTCAGTACTATCAAGGGCCAAATTTCGGCCTTAGCCATTCTCTTTCAGAGGCCTTGTTTTCGCACTCTGACTCGTACCTTGTACAAGGTGTGCGACATGTGGCGCCTCGGGTAAGATCTCCGATGGCTCCGTGGGATTAGAATCTGGTGCTCTCTGTTTTTTAGAAACCACTTTATGAGAAACTCGGAGTTTCCTTACAACTTCTGTCGCAGTAGGTGGCCTTGGTAGCCATTACTTGTGCTAGACGGGTGTCGGAATTAGCTGCACTATCGTGCGAGTCTCCCTCTTAGTACTGCTTAGGGACAAGGCGGTCTTGCGCCCCTCTCCCTCTTTCCTTCCGAAGGTAGTCTCTTCCTTTTCACATCAATGAAGATGTTATCCGGCCTTCGTTGTGCCCTCGTCCTTCGCACCCAAAGGAGCTTTGAGTTGCGCGCCTTGGACGTAGTGAGGGCCTTATGAGTGTACTTGGCTGCTACAGCTCCTTTTCGGAAAGCTGACGCCTTGTTTTTTTCTTCCTGAAGGGCCGCGTAAAGGATTAGCGGCTTCTTCGGTTACTATTTCTCATTGGATTAGAAAAACCGTGACTCATGCGTATTCTGTTCGGGGAAAATTCCCCTTTCCCAGTCACGGCGCATTCTACCCGGGCGGTTAGTACTTCCTGGGCCTTCAGACACCAGGCTTCGGTGTCCCAGGTGTGCAAGGCGGCCACGTGTGCCTCGGTTCACACCTTTACCAAGTTTTACAAGGTTGATGTGTTCGCATCCTCGGAAGCTGCTTTTGGCCGCAAAGTTTTGCAGGCGGCAGTGTAGGTGCGACTGGCGTCTCTCCAGAGGTTCTGTTGGGTACAGTTGTTAGCTTTTACCCACCCCTCTTTTTTGACACAGCTTGGGGACGTCCCCACAAAGTCAATGAAGAGCTATGTCTGTCAGTGAACGTAAGGAGAAAAAGGGATTTTATTAAAACTTACCGTAAAATCCTTTTCTCCAAGTTCACTGACAGACGCAGCACCCACCCCTCTGGGCTCTGTTTCTATACGGCTTGTGTACGAACTGAAGAGCTATACAGGAAGGGGGTTTGATGTAGGAAAGGAGGACGGCCCCCAGGGGAGGGGCCAGCTGTTTCTTTTCCCTGCCTAGTTAACTCCTAGTAGTAACGGACATAAAACCCACAAAGTCAATGAAGAGCTGCGTCTGTCAGTGAACTCCGAGAAAAGGATTTTACGGTAAGTTTTAATAAAATCCCTTTTTTTGCAAAATTGTCGCTCTTCTTTTGTTTATAGAGGCGATCAGAAATGACGCAGAGGGGATCAAATACCACCAAAAGAAAGCTCTATTTGTGGGGAAAAAAAGGACGCAAATTTTGTTTGGGTACAACGTCGCACGACCACGCAATTGTCAGTTAAAGCAACGCAGTGCCGAAACGCAAAAAGTGCTCTGGTCCTAAAGTGGGAAATCCTTCCAGGGCTGAAGTGGTTAATATTGCGAGGAACAGGCTTATTATTAGACTAGCATCTAGAAGTTTGTACCAATTCCTCCTAAAAATTCTAGTTCCTTTTTGGTTTTACTATTACAGCAAGCTGCTTACTAGGTGAGAAGCCCGATAATAAAGAATTTTACCCCAACATTTCATATTCCTGATATGTGCCCGCTGTACCATGTACTTGAATGAAAATGTATATTCTTTGTGTAAAATCCCTGGTGTTCCTGCTAGTCCCTGTTTAAAACCAGCCTCATAAGGCGTAACAGCACAGCTTGGTCAGTCTTTCTGGCTGTGCTGGGAACTTGGGAATTCAGCCTGCTCTCCTCCAAAGATCAGAGCTGTAACCCCACCCCAGCCATTCACTTGCAAAGACCAGTGTTCTGCTGTTTCTCCTCTCCTAGCTTTCTGAGCTCCCTATACAGCTGAGAACAGAAGTTATGTGATCACTTATAAAAACAAAAAAGGGAAAAAGGGTATTTGTTTTTAATTTATGTACACAAATGTTTTGCCTTTTATTATTTCAGTGAAGGATACATGTTAATTTGAGCATATTGGAAAAAATATACAAACAGGTACAAAGTGCAATAGGCACTATTCAAAAGGATAAAGCATTGACATGACCATACTGAATGTAAAATATAAAGGTCAAGATATCTAGGATTACCAGAACCTATATGCGACAGAACTAATTATACACAGATTGGGGGTTAAGAAATAGCCCAGTACTGCACAACATATTCTAATGTACCCCAATGTGGGTAAGCATGCAAACATTGAATTTGAGAGTAAGTGTGTATTCCATGGGCTAAGGTGAGTTGTGCATGGTAGGTTAGGGTTACTCCTGGTCAGTGCAGGTGGAACAGTCCTAAAACCACCTGTCCCAAATTGTTTTATTTAGTTGGGCAGCCCCAATGTCAATACAGTACTTTTTTTGTAGGGGAGGGTGGCATTGACGGCCTTAATCCACTGCTGGATGGTGGGGGGGGGGCAAGACCATATTAGGTGGTAGACTGTTCCCCCTCCCCCGGGTCTCCGCATTTAGGGCAAGCCAGGCTGTGTTCTGGTTTATATTTGGAAAGGCGAATGAGCGTTAGGTAGGACCTATGGAGAATGTAAAGGTGAGTAAGATGGTCAGACAATTTAGGGGACACTCATTTACAGGAGGCCAATACCTCTTCCTAGTCCATGTCCCCCACATCCGTCTCCCACCTGGATTTCAGTTGATAGGCCTGAGCAGTAGCTGCAGGTAGATTCAAGGCTGGAAATAGAGTAACGGAATTGGCAGTTGAGGGCATGGCGGAGTTGGAGGTAATGGAAGAACATATGGTTAGGCATTCCCAAATTGTCTTTGAGAGCTTGAAAAGATTTAACTGAACCATTGACTATAACCTGTGAGAGAAATATAACCCCCGAGCAATCCATAGGTTGTAATCAGGGACAGTCAGCAATTTTGGCAGGTGCGGGTTGTCCCAAAGTGGTGTGTGAGTGTGAAGTATGGGGCCTTGGTGATGGACATAGCTAATTGCCAGATTTTACAGTGATGCAATATTATAAGACACCTGTTGCCCATGTGAGGCAACTACAGTAATATTTGGAAGGGGTGGGCCATCGGGCTGTAGACGGCAGAGAATACAAGTATAGAATACTTGTCCCTGTCTTCTTGGTTGTAGTAGAAAAAATAAGAGAGCTGAGAAACAATATAATCTAGGCCTAGATCAGGTAGAGCAGTGCCACTCAGGTGGACAGAACACTTCAGAGTTAGCCATGATAGTTTGTGTTGGGAGGGGCCCCTTATGAATGTGTTGAGGATAGGTTCCATAGATTTAAAGATACGTGTAGGGATGTATAGGGGGCATGCCAAAAAAGGTAGAGCAATTTGGGAAGGAAGATCATTTTCACCAAATGAATACTTCCTATAATTCCAAGGGGAAGTTGGGACTAGGTCTGGGTTTTGGTTTTTAGGAGATCATATAGGGGTTCTATGTTAAGACCTATGTAATCCGTGAGGGTCCGTGAAATTTGTACACCCAAGTATCGAATCCTGCTGGCTCTGAACAGGCGGAGTGTGGCTTGGTCTGCTGTAGGGGCATCTACATCTAGTGGAGGATTTGGGACTTAGATCAATTGATCTGTAATCCGGAGTATACCCCGAATTGCTTAATAAGTTGCAAAGCCACCTTGAGCAAAGGGCCGGCATCCCCCAAGTATAATGAGAGAGAAAACACAAGCGCCTATAAGTGTAGCTGTTTAGTGTGACTTTTAATGGTACAATGGTTTAAAAATACTCACAAACAAGCGAGTTGAGTAAACATTGCAGTGTAAGTCACTGCACACTATTCCAATGGTCACGCTGCCTGGGAGGGAGTAGGTTGTAAGCCGTAGCATCAGCCAATGTCCTGGACCGGTCAGCGCCGGTGGATTCCTACGCTTCCTGATGTCCTGTGACTGCAAGGCGAGCTCGGGTGACATCCCTTCCCGGATATCACGTGATGGCACACTGCGATGCATTGTCTGAGCATGCGCTCCTTTAGGCCGTAGTGGCGCCATATTGGATGTGGGCTATTATATTGGCAAACGTGATGATGTGGGAACGTATGAATGTCCCACGTCACCAGCTGATAGTCTATGATAAGGCAGAATTGGCTGATGGAACCGCACAGCAAGCAGAGATAAGGGATTTTATGATAATAAAACTTGATGTTAAGTGGAACTGTATATATAATTCATAAATCTAACCGCCGTTAAGACGGGACTCTGCTTATATTGTCTATCATGCACCAGTCAGTATACAACAGGGGCTATGAAAAAGATTGGTACCAGGAGTGTGAGAGAATATAATACATGTTAGGCCATGCACGTATAAAGTGTATAATATGTACAACTAATTAAAAATCTTATTAAAATGTTAAAAATTGATTAAAATTGATGTAGGAAATTGATAAGACATTTGTGGTTAAAAACATATATATGTATGAAACCGAAGATAAAAATGAAAAACAGTACAAAATCAAGGTTACTTACTGGCGAGGATGTTACAAGACAGACCTTAAGGGTCCTTGGCACGATGTGGAAATACCTGAGTAAAAACGTACATACCAAATCTTCGGAGACACTGCCACAGGTAACTCCATTCCACTGAGTTAAACACCTTTGCGGCGTCCAGGGTAACCACTACACTGGATCCAATTTTGTCATGTGTAGATTGAAGATTCATGAAGAGCCTCCGTAGGTTAAACGCTGTGTTCTTGTTGGGCATAAACCCCGTCTGATCTGAATGGATTAAAGGAGAATCATGAAGAGCCTCCGTAGGTTAAACGCTGTGTTCTTGTTGGGCATAAATCCCGTCTGATCTGAATGGATTAAAGGAGAAGTCTGGCTGGGCTTCTCCTATGGATCACAGGAGTGCAATCCGTTCTCTGCTGACGTCACAGGAGTTTGGCCAGGGACCGCCTCATACTAACTTTGAGTCTGGATCCACCAGGTGCCTGGACCCACAGCAGTCTCAGTGAGCCGCTGAGTCACTGAGACGGCTGTTCCCCGCCCCTCCACAGCTCATCGTTCCAGTGAGCGTTAAGGAGCAGAGTGAATGGATTGCTGATAGACAGCCAGCAGCTCTTCGCTCGGGGATCTGTGAAAACCGAGGCATCAGCGGTGTTCGAAGCCTCAGTTCTCAGTGTAGAGACGCCGGGGGACAGATCAGCATCAGACCGATGCTGCATGCACCTAGGTAAGTATAATGGGGGAATAAAACGCAAACCCATACTTCTCGTTTAAACTGAGTATTACTTTGTTAAGCTGCAGGGCAAGAATTTTGGCTAGCATCTTGACGTCTACCTGTAGGAGAGAGATGGGGCGGTTCAACTCTGGGAAGAGTGGATCGTTCCCCTTGTTTGGGTATTAAGATCACAAGAGTTACTAGTCTGCAAATCCAGCTTTTGAAAAAAAAAAAAAACAAATCACAAGAGCTTCACCCATGGATACTGGGAGCGTGACAGAGTCAAATATGAGAGTATATAGTACTTTCAGTTTGGGGATGAGGACCTACCTGAATTGGTCATAAGACTCAAGGGGGAGTCCATCGGAGCCAGTCGCCTTGGAGGCTGGAACATGCGCCAGTGTCTCCTCTATGGAATCTGTGATTGGCATCTCAAGCTGTTTAATCTGAGAATGGTTAACGGTGGGAAAGTCAGTGCCCTGAAGGAACGCAGTCAGTTCGTCTTTAGAGTGGCGAGCAGTGGAGGTGTATAAATCAGAGTAGAATCGCCTAAACTCATCGGCTACTTGGGAGGGGACTGTGATCTTATGCCCAAAGGCCGATTGGAGCATGACCACCACTGGAAGCCTGTGGTCAAGATGGGCTATATAAGCGAGCGGTTTACCTGCACGTTCACCATGCTCAAAGATGCGTTGCTTACTGAGAATGATAACCTGTTTGGCTTTTTCAAAGTGTAGTTGATCAGCGAGCGTTCGCTGCAGATGGGTCAATTAGGAAAACCTGCTCAGGTGATCTCAAGCGTTCCTCTGCCTGCTGAAGTACAATCTTGGAGGAGGCCTTGTGTGTATTAATATGTGAAGAAGGAATCATGCAAGCATGTTGTTTACAACACCGCCCTGAAAAAGGTTGACCCTTGATTGGTATGAAAAATGTCTACCCATTCCCGTTGTATACTCTCCGGATCCGACATGGTAAGTCAGGAATCAGCTTCCATATATGGACCTTAGGGATATCCGGCAAACGTAGGTTCGCCCAGTATGGGGAGTGTTCAGAGTGTACCCTGACACCAAACCCCACATCAAGCAGATCAGCAATAGAGCTGGCAAGACTAGGATCAGGTCAATGCGGGGCATGGCAGAGTGTGAAGGGGCGAAACAGGAGTAAGCAACAGATGTCAGGTGCTTGTACCTCCAGGTGTCTACCATGGCGAACTGTGAAAGAAACCTCTCAAACCTATTGAGGGTTAAGATAACACTGGGATAGTGGAGCTGAGTCTATCGATGCTTGGGTTTATTGTCATGTTAGAGTCCCCTAACCATATAGCGGCACCGTGGGGTGTTTAGCCATAAAGGCCACTCCCTCCTGTAGGACACTGAACTGAAACAGTGGGGGAATATAAATAGCCATCAGGAGAATTTCCAATCCACTCATAGTGGTGTGCAAAAATAAAGACTGACCCTGGGGGGTCCGACTGCAGATTGTGAAGTTGGAACTGTACTGATTTGGCAATCAGGAAAGCAACACCATGGGAATTAGAGGTGAATGGCCTGGTATAGCCATCCAACCCAGAGTTTTTTAAGCGCCATTTGCATTTGACCTGTGACATGAGTCTCCACAAGGACGGAGACATCTGCCCGTAGGGATTTGAGATGGGAGAGGACGGCGACACGTTTAGGTTTGGCGCACAGCCCCCGCACATTCCATGTCACTAGCTTGAGGGAGGCAATCGTAGCTATGAGGGTATAGGGGCATGCAGTTGGACC
Organism: Glandirana rugosa; assembly: GCA_018402905.1. Classification (NCBI taxonomy): domain Eukaryota; kingdom Metazoa; phylum Chordata; class Amphibia; order Anura; family Ranidae; genus Glandirana; species Glandirana rugosa. The sequence goes on along the minus strand of BLSH010384739.1, from coordinate 621,218 downwards.
AGCAGGGAACAGCCTACTGCATAACATCCAGGCATCTGAACTACAACACAGTTCACAATAAGGTACAATGGGAATAGTACATATACACAGAGGACATTGCTATATGGACAGTCAGGAGGAGTCCTCAACCTGCGAACAATGGCTGTACATACAGGTGATGCGCGAAAAATTTGAATATCGTGCAAAAGTTCATTTATTTCAGTAATGCAACTTAAAGGTTGAAACTAATATATGAGATAGACTCATTACATGCGAAGCTAGATAGTTCAAGCCGTGATTTGTCATAATTGTGATTATGGCTTACAGCTCATGAAAACCCCAAATCCACAATCTCCAAAAATTAGAATATTACATGCAATCAATAAAACAAGGATTGTACATAGAACAATATCAGACCCCTGAAAAGTATAAGCATGCATATGTACTTGGTTTGGGCCCCTTTTGCAGCAATTGCTGCCTCAATGCGGCGTGGCATTGAAGCTACCAGCTTGTGGCACTGCTGAGGTGTTATGGAAGACCAGGATTCTTCAATAGCGGCCTTCAGCTTTTCTGCATGGTTAGGTCTCATGTCTCATCTTTTTCTTGGCAATGCCCCATAGATTCTCTATGGGGTTCAGGTCAGGCGAGTTTGCTGGCCAATCAAGCACAGTAATCCCACGGTCATTGAGCCAGGTTTTTGGCAGTGTGGGCAGGTGCCAAGTCCTGCTGGAAAATGAAGTCCGCATCCCCATAGAGCTTGTCTGCGGAAGGAAGCATGAAGTGCTCCAAAATCTCCTGGTAGATGGCTGCGTTGACCTTGGACTTAATGAAGCACAGTGGACCAACACCAGCAGATGACATGGTTCCCCAAATCAACACAGACTGTGGAAACTTCACACCGGACTTCAAGCATGTTGAAGTGTGTGCCTCTCCATTCTTCCTTCATACTCTGGGTCCTTGGTTTCCAAATGGGATGCAAAATTTGCTCTCATCAGAAAAGAGGACTTTGGACCACTGAGTTACAGACCAGGTCTGTTTTTCTTTAGCCCAGGTAAGACGCTTCTGACGTTGTTTGTTGTTCAGGAGCGGCTTCACAAGAGGAATACGACATTTGAAGCCCATGTCCAGGATCTGTCTGTGTGTGGTGGCTCTTGATGCACTGACTTCAGCCTCGGTCCACTCCTTGTGAAAGTCCCCAACACCTTTGAATGGCCTTTCCTGACAATCCTCTCCAGGCTGCGGTCATCCCTGCTGCTTGTGCACCTTTTCCTTCCACACTTTTCCCTTCCACATAACTGGACCAGCGTGGCAAAACAAACAACTGCCCACCACAGCCGTGAGGGCAGAAGCTGGCCAGGGAAACAAAACTTGGGGAGTCAGTGATAAAAAACAGGGCTGGAAAAAGCATACTTTCAAATGTGACCATTGAGGTCTTTAGGGCGGCTAGTAACTGAAGAGTGCACAACGGTGTGGGGTATAAAGTTTCCAAACGTTCAGGGGGCGTAGAAGATGGGCGGAAAAGGGTAAAAAAAAAAGAAGAAAAGTAAAAGGGGGGGCCGGTTTTCCAGCAATTGAGCAGAGACTATGGGTATGGGCAGCCCCAGGATTACCCAGGCAGATTCAATGTACATGCAAGTGGGGGCACTGAGGGGCAATGCCCAACTCATGGTTCACTGAGGGTTGGAAGATCCGGAGCCGAATCAGTGAGGACCCAGGGAGAAGAGTCTTAGTCACAAGATGGCAATGAAAGGTAACCACTGGATGGTTAGGAGGGTGCGGGTCCAGCAGCATCTCTGTGCTCCAGCCACGACAGAACTGCACCAGGATCCTCGAAGAACTGGACCTTGCCATCGCAGACAGCACAAAGTCTCACCAGGAATAACATTGCGTACATGAGATGGTGGATGCGTACTTGCCGCTTGGCCTTGACGAACTGTGCCCTCTTCTGTACTTCAGCTGAGAAATCTGGGAACAAAGCAATGTGGATGTTGTCTAAGGGGAGATTACTTCTTTCATGGGTTCGCTGCAGGATAGTGTCCCGGTAGTTTAGGAATTTGGCGATTAAAAGTGCGCGGGGGAGCACCGCTAGATGGTGGGCGTGCAGTGAGGCAATGCACATCGCTCATTTACACATCTGTGTGCATAGACACAGTGCAGTCCAGAGCAGAGCTTTACTTTAAAAGAAAGTAAGCAGCGGCCGCGGAGGAGTGTGCGCTCTTCTTCCTGGCGTGCCCACAGAGAGGGCTCTGAGTCCCAGCTGTGGCACGCATGCCATAGGTTCGCCATCACTGCCCTACACCATGCAGCTTCAGGCCACGCCCAAGGATGCAAGCTTTTTCTCAGCTGAGGGGTGAGCAAGAGAGGCCTGCCTCCCTCTGTGCCTTCAAAAGAAGTGCAAAGTGATGCCTTTCCAATATTCATCTATATTCGTCTTTGGATGCATAAGCTCCTGGGATGTGTAGGTTTTTCAAACAAATGGCAACCACCCCAATCTATAACTGGCCTTTTGCAGCAAGGAACACATGGAAACGTGACACATGTCAAAACCACAAACCAATATTACCAGCTAGCCTGCAACAAAGCGAATTGTCTTGTCTAACAGTTCATGTTAAAACTAGGGATTTAGTTTGCACAAATTTGCAAATATATGCGCAAGCTGCAGAGGCCACGTCACTGCACCCCTGTGTAGTCCTAACTCTATATAAATGTGGAGGGTTTCCAAAGTTGGAGCACATATTTAATGATCAAACTAAAAATGTAAGTTGCGCACCTCCAAAAATTGTGCAATAAAATAAAAATATGACTATACAAAATATCCGTGAATTATGAAAAAAAATACATAAAGTGCAAATATACAGTGATATGTGTTTTGTCACATCCACATTAATTTAAAGTGCAAAAAAGTCACTATGGTAGATCTCTTTAAAGGTTTTGATGGACCTGTAAAGGCTTTCAAAGTATCGCTTATGGACAATTTTGAGTACTGTAGTCTTTCACCATTTCCCAGGCATGCACAATATTAAGGCTTGACTGTGCAGCCTTAACATTTACCTGTTTGGGTAATGTGTGCATGGGGAAAAAAAATACATTTCAGCACGGTTTTTATTTTACTGAAAATATGGGTTTGATAAATAATTTTAGCTAATGTGTGAAAAAAATAAATTTAAAAAATTGCAACTACCAACAATTTTTTCTTCTTCAGGGCCTTTGCTTTCGAAAATATTTAGTGGAAAATTTATCAAAACTGGAGCAGATGTGTAAGGCAACCAATCAGGTTCTGACTTTCATTTGGAAAGCTTACCTGAACAAGCTGAAGATAAAAGCTGATTGGTTGCCATGCACAACTGCTCCAGATTCTGATGGCTCCCGTTTTGATACATTTTGAGGGGTTTTAAAGTAATTTTCAGGTTTAACCACTTGACAACTGGGCACTTAAACCCCCTTCCTAACCAGACCAATTTTCAGCTTTCAGTGCTCTCACATTTTGAATGACAATTACTCAGTCATACTACACTGTACCCAAATGAAAATTTCTTCCTTTTTTTCACACAAATAGAGCTTTCTTTTGGTGGTATTTAATCACATTTTTTGAGCAATAAATGGAAAAATACCGAAAATTTTGTAAAAAAAATGCATTTTTCTTTATTTCTGTAATAACATTTTGCAAGTTAGTAATTTTTCTTCGTAAATTTTGGCCAAAATTTATACTGCTATATGTCTTTGGTAAAAATAACCCAAATTAGTGTATATTATTTGGTCTTTGTGAAAGTTATAGAGTCTACAATCTATGGTGCCAATCACTGAAAATTTATCACACCTGATGCACTGACGGCCTGTCTCATTTCTTGAGGCCCTAACAAGACAGGAAAGTACAAATACCCCCCAAATGACCCCTTTTTGGAAAGTAGACAGTCCAACGTATGGCATGGCGAGTTTTTTGAAGTTGTCATTTTTTCCCACAATTCTTTGCAAAATGAAGATTTTTTTTTTTTTCATTTTTTTTTCCCCACAAAATTGTCATATTAACATGTTATTTCTCACACCCAGCATATGCATACCACCAATTACACCCCAAAACACATTCTGCTACTCCTCCTGAGTATGGTCACCCTTTTTTACTGTTGAAGTTTTTTGAGCGGTACGGTATGCAACCTGACAGATGAAAGGTTTTTCCCCAGTAAACCCCCCATAAACATGAAAGGACAGAACAATCCCGGAGTTCTTTACTCTGTCCGGCAGTCACGTAGTCCACACTATTTAAAAGTCACTAACCGTGGTATCTAACATCTGAGATATTGAAAGTGTTTCTGGTTTATTATATGTGATTAAACCCAATAAAAATGGTTTCTGTATATCGTCATATTTAAAACCGGTTTTAAATGCTTCTTTTTAATGATTGAACGTTTTACAATAATGTCTTTAT
>BLSH010384739.1:583513-598114 GCA_018402905.1 Glandirana rugosa | reverse complement strand
GGCTTTATTGTGTAACTGAAAAGGGATTAAAAACAGTCTCTTCTATGTTCACTGAAATATTTAGGCCTCATTTACACTGGCGTATGGATCCACAGTCTGTCTGCATTCTGATCCATGCATCAGGCCCACACGGATCTGCACAGAGGTCTGTGCAGCCAGTTGCCGATCGTTGATTTTTACAGGCTGCTTGCACTGCCTTGAAAAAGACCAAGGGCACAGGGAGATGGCAGCAACTTGTAACTTTTACTATAAAAGAGACAATGGGTGGGTGTGGCCACAAGTGACAACGGTTTCTGGGCATCTGCCCCTTTTTATCAAGCCTATCAATTGCCAGGAGCACTACTTGTTTTATAATGCCAGATGTAAACACTTGTTTAGAATGGTAGCTAATGATAATAAACAACAATAAAAAAGAAAACTCAAACACTCAGCTTATTAAAAAAAGAGAACGCTAATTATATTACATATAAAACAAAAAAAAATACTAAAATATAATAAACCGGTGTCATTCTAAATAATTTACAGTTTACATAATTACTGTATACGTTGTCAGCATTTGTAGTTACTAATAGAGCACACAACTAATTATGTATAACATATGTATACTGACAAGGGCTCCTATCAAACTCTCAAGCCAAATTCAAAGCCAAGACCTCATGTAGAATTATCTGTATGTTTTAAATGATGGTGTTCACCTCCATCTCACCTATAAGTCCTGAGGAAACCAGCATATTTATTGTATAGGTCCAAAAAGTCTGCCTTTTTAATATTTTATGAAATCTATCAAGAAAAGGGAGATTTTTAAGAATTGTTTCTAAAATCCAGACATTTAGGCCTTTCATGGATTTCTGATGTTTAGTTGGAAAATGTTTGGGAATGCGAAGTTTCACCTTCCCTTGTTCAATAAATCTTTGGTGTGCATCATGTCCTAAGGGTCCAGATAGTACATACAGTACATTGCATAGACACCTTAAACAATGCATAACAAAATCTGTGGAGCAATTATAACATTCTGAAATAGTTTAAACGTGTGTTTCCTAGATAAAGGATTTTTTTTTTTTTGCCTATGTATATTAAAGGGACATGTCAGGTATTTACTTTTTCTACACTGATAGATTCTCACCAGATTCCCTAGAAACTGGCCTGATCTCCGCTTTGTGCTTGTCACTTAAAGAGGAAGTAAACCCAGATGGGGTTTACTTCCTCTATATACACACCTGTAAATTAGAAGCATAATGGGTTACTATGCATCACATAGTAACCCATTATGTGCCACTTACCTGCGAACAAGTCCAGCATCCATCTTCTGCCCCTCTTCCTTCCGGGGCCGCGACTCCGGCTCTGTGACTGGTCAGAGTCGCGTGACGTCACTCCCGCGCATATGTGCGGGAGCCGCCAGTCACGGCACAGTGTCAGTGGTGAAACGGCACCGAGGCCGGTTCTTCACTGTGCATGTGCCGAAATGCCATCGGCACATGCAGAACACTGCATATCTCCTGAACCATGCACGTTTAAGAGATATGCATGGCACCTACAGGTAAGCCTTATCATAGGCTTACCTGTAGGTTAAAGTGGTTGTCACAGGTTGACAACCACTTTTAATTTGCTGGGGGTTATTTTGCCCTTAAAGGGGTTGTAAAGTCTTGTGGTGGTTTTTAACCTTGATGCATTAAGACAAAAAAACTCCTGTACTATGGTAGAGCCCCCCTTTTACTTACCTGAACCCTATAGTTCCAGTGGTGGGGATGAGCACAGCAGCTCCAGCCGCTGGCTCCTGTCCTCATTGGATAGATTGATAGCAGCAGGAGCTGTCAATCAAATCCAATGACGGGGGGGGGGGGGGAATAGTCCTGCTGTCTGTGTCAAAGGACGCAGCAGCAGGACTCAGAAGCATGCCTGCACGGGTGCCCCTATGGAAAGCGCTTCTCTGAGGGGGCACCTGGTAAAGAGTAAGAGACGGGAGCACCACTGGGGACCCCAGAAAAGGAGGCGATCGGGTCTGTTCTGTGCAAAACACTTGCACAGAGCAGGCAAGTATAGACATGTTATTTAAAAAAAAAAAAAAAAAACGGAACCTTTAGTATCATTTTAAAGTGACTGTAAAGTCAGAAGGATTTTTGCATTAAGATAAAAAACCCTGTGTGTGCAGCGGCCCCCCTTAACACTTACCTGAGGTCCCTCTCTGTCCAGCGATGTTCACGAGTATCTCAGCCGTCCTGCTGCTGTCAAAGTCAGCTAGCCAATCAGGAGAAAGAGGAGGAGGGCCAGGTCGGAGCTCCATGTCTGAATGCACACAGGGAGCTGTAACTCCGCTTGGGTGCCCCCATAGCAAGCTGCTTGCTGTTGGGGCAGTCAACAGGAGGGAGGGGCCAGGAAAGCCCAAGAGTGACCTGAGAAGAGGAGGATCTGGGCTGCTCTGTGCAAATCTACTGCAACAGAGCAGGTAAGTATAACATGTTTGTTATTTTTATAGGGGGAAAAAATGGGACTTTACAATCACTTTAACATTTGGTGCTCTATGATACACAAGCCTAGCATTTTCTGGTAAAAGGGAACCTAATTTGTGATCCTGATTCAAATTTCCCAATGCTTTTTTTAAAAAAAGGGTTCCATCTCCCTAAATGTAGTGTGGAATTGCGTGATAAATTTAATGTTTCTAATACCATTTTTGGTGTATGTTTATTTCTGTTACTGTGTGACTGTAAATAGGCCTTGAAAGCCTTCCTTACCAATGAATCAGAGAATCCTTTCTCTTTTTCCTCAGCCAGCAGTACTGGGAACTAGGGATATTATGTTAACACCTAGGTTTGTGACAGCTTTGAAAATGGAACTAAGGATTACCTCCAGTTGGTGGAGGTGATAGTATCCCCTTTGGAGCTCAGCTCTAGATCAAGGAAGACTAAAAAAAAGCAGGTCATCCACGTGCATGAAAGGTAAACCCATCCCCACCATTTATAACAATCTAAAAATATTTGTAACAAAAAGGGATTATTTTTTCAAATGTATTGAGCCTCCCAGAAACCCATTGCCAGGTTTGCATATGATGACCCAAATTATCAAAACGGAAATGATTGTGGATTAAATGGAATCACGTGCATTCAAAGTTGTAATGACGTAAATTGGTTGGCGTGCACGGTCCTTGTACACAGCAGGATAGCTGTGGAGCGGTGCGTTCTGCTCAGCTGGCCAGCTTTAGCTTTCATCACATAAAATATCCAGCTCTGCTGTCCTCGCTGTGTCTCTCTACTGCTGACTGCTGTTCTTGTGTTTTATGTAAGTGGATACTTTGTCTCGAATAATAAAAGTTACCAGTTGCTGCAGTGTTTCCCAATTCCAGTCCTCAAGGTGCACTAACAGGTCATGTTTTCTGGCTTTCCATTATATTGCACAGGTGATTTGATCAGTTTCACTGCCTTAGTAATTACCACTGCAGTTTCATCTGAGGGAAGTCCTGAAAACATGACCTGTTGGTGCACCTTGAGGACTGAAATTGAGAAACACGGAGTTGCTGACATCTCCCTGCTCCGTTGGTCTTTTTTCATTTGCCTTGATGAATTTGGATCCTCCCTAATCCAAGTTGCAATGGATTGGTGTGCCCTTGTGAATGAGGCATTAGTTCTAGTACATAAAGTAGGGATATGCAGTTAGCGGACCTCCAGATGTTGCAGAACTACAAGTCCCATGAGGCATAGCTAGACTCTGACAGCCACAAGCATGACACCCCGAGGCAGAAGCATGATGGGACTTGTAGTTTTGCAACAGCTGGAGGTCCACTAATTGCATATCCCTGACAGAGGCTTATTTTTTTTTTTTATAAGAGCTGTGTGTACAGTAGAGCTGCACGATTCTGGATAAAATGAGAATCACATTTTTTTTTCTTTTGCTTAGAATAAAGATCACAATTCTCTTCGTAACATCTTTCACATTCTACAAAAAATTGTGCTAACTTTACGTGTTTTTTTTTTTTTTTTTAGTTCATTTTTTTCCCCCAAAAATTTGCTTTTGAAAGACCGCTGCGCAAATACAGTGTAACAAAAAAATATTGCAAGGACCACCATTTAATTCTCTAGGGTGTCTTAAAACAATTCTATACAGGGTGGGGGCATTTATATGGATACACCTTAATAAAATGGGAATGGTTGGTGATATTAACTTCCTGTTTGTGGCACATTAGTATATGTGAGGGGGGAAACTTTTCGAGATGGGTGGTGACCATGGCAGCCATTTTAAAGTCGGCCATTTTGAATCCAACTTTTGTTTTTTCAGTAGGAAGAGGGTCATGTGACACATCAAACTTATTGGGAATTTCACAAGAAAAACAATGGTGTGCTTGGTTTTAACGTAACTTTATTCTTTCATGAGTTATTTACAAGTTTCTGACCACTTCTAAAATGTGTTCAATGTGCTGCCCATTGTGTTGGGTTGTCAATGCAACCCTCTTCTCCCACTCTTCACACACTGCTCTCCCGATCTGACCCCCTTAGACTTTTATCTTTGGGGTCATCTGAAGGCAATTGTCTATGCTGTGAAGATACGAGATGTGCAGCACCTGAAACTACGGATACTGGAAGCCTGTGCTAGCATTTCTCCTGCGGTGTTGCTATCAGTGTGTGAAGAGTGGGAGAAGAGGGTTGCATTGACAATCCAACACAATGGGCAGCACATTGAACACTTTTTATAAGTGGTCAGAAACTTGTAAATAACTCATGAAAAAATAAAGTTAACCAAGCACACCATTGTTTTTCTTGTGAAATTCCCAATAAGTTTGATGTGTCACATGACCCTCTTCCTATTGAAAAAACAAAAGTTGGATTCAAAATGTCCGACTTCAAAATGGCCGCCATGGTCACCACCCATCTTGAAAAGTTTCCCCCCTCACATATACTAATGTGCCACAAACAGGAAGTTAATATCACCAACCATTCCCATTTTATTAAGGTGTATCCATATAAATGGCCCACCCTGTATATTTTCACAGCTCTTACTGAAAGAAAGTCTTTCCAAATGTGGGGGCTAGATTTCTCAGCACTCCTAGGATTTGTGTTTAACCACCTGCAATTACTAAAGGTAAAGTTTCCTTTAATATGTCAACAAAGCTGCCTTAAACTGCTTGTACCTTGAAGAAGGGGACACATCCTGAAAGCTTGTCCTGAAAAATTGTATGTTGGTGAAAATAAAAAAGTATCATGGACAGTACTCCATTTTTCTCTGTCGCAATTGCACTAATACTGCTACAATCACCTGAAACATGCCGAAAGCCTGCTTTACTCATGTACAAGGTATTACTGTTTTTGTGATTTTTTAAAAGAAGAAATGAGTTACAAAGAGATTGCGTCTTCGCATGTTAATGACCAAGCAGTAAAAAAGTCAGTAGCCTCTGTTCTGCTTTATGGTACTGCACTGTATGACCTCACGGAAGGCGCAGCCACTAACCGTCCAACAGAGGGGAAAATGGCGTACTGCACATTAGCTGATCTCTTTGTTAAAAGTTAAGAAAGTTCCATTGGTTCATTTGTGTAATTCTGTTTTCTGTTGATCCTTGAAATTAATTGTAATTGTTAAATCAAGTGTTCTTTCTAAACATGGCCACATGAATTTATACGTTCTAATTCATTCATATCGTCCCAATTGTATCTGTCCAAGATTGAAGACTGCTCAAGTTTTTTTTATGGAATTTACTTGTCTTGTAAACACTAGAGATAAGTAAAGCACCCATTTAAATCTGTCACGTCTTGGGTCATTCACTTTCTTTTTTTTTTCCTTTTAAAGCGTTTGTTACCTTGTACCAAGTACTTGTATGATAGTCTCCTGTTCTTTGTATTGCCTCCTTTGTGTGAAATCCCTGGTGTTCCAGCTTGCTTTCCTTTCCCTTGCTTTCCTATTAATTACCTACTGGGCACATTTACCCCCTTCCTGCTCAGGCCAATTTTCATCTTTCAACGCTGATGCACTTTGGGTGCAGTGGTGCATGACCACGCAATTGTTAAAAAAAAAAAAAAAATTGTTTGAATGAGACCTCTTTCTTTTGGTTATAAGATTTTGTAAATATGTCATTTTTTTCTCTTCACTGATGTGCCCTGATGAGGAGGCACTAATATGTGACACTGATTGGCAGCACTGGTGGGCACTGATAGGCAGCCTTAATGGGCACAGATAGGTGGCATTGATAAGCAGGCACGGAAAGGCTGCACTGACTGGCATCACTGCTGGGCACTGTTCTAAGTGTGAAGCCCATCAAATACTCTCAGCACTCAGTGGGTTTCACTAGACGGACAGCCAACCAATATCACATCACAAACACGGTCCAATGCCTGGTGGATGCAGCCCTCCTCAGATGGGGGTATCCCATGTGGAATAACAAAAACAAAGAAAGGGAAGGCGCAAACCCCTAGTGCATTATCTGAGTAAAAACGGAATTTGATAAAAAAAAAAAAAACAAAATGCATACTCAGGTGCATAAGTATACAGCAAGTTCATAGAAGAATGGCATTAGGTAGAACATCGAAGGGTTTCTGCAGCCTCACACATGCATGCTAACGTGTTTCGGGGGAAAAACCCCTTCTTCAGAGCTGTCTTTGTCAGTGTGTGGAAAGGAAGTGCAGATAACCATCATTTCCTCGTTTACATGTAATCAGCTGTGACACAGCTGATCACATGGGTAAAGAGCCTCGTCATCGGCTCTTTACAGAGATAGGTGATGTGCTGTGTCCCAGCAACAGATCTCACCACAGATCGCTGTGTGTTGAGAGTGTGATGATGACCTACGATGTCCCAGAATGAGAGAGCTGCCGCCTGCCCATCAATTGACAATGCAGCAGGCAGGAGGTGGTTAAAAACTGACCACACTAAGTGGAAGAACACACCCATGGTCCGTTCTCTAGCTATGCTCGGTATTCAGCCTGCTGTCCTCCAATGATCAGACTTGTCCTGACACGCCCCCGCTACACAGCCATTCACTGGGGAGCTGCTGCTGCTTCTCCTGCTCTTATGTAGCTGACCAGAGAGAAAAACGGTATGTATATATGCCAGTGTTTCTCAAGAGGTCACCAGGAGTTTCACGGCAACCTACCGTCAATTGCAAGACGCTGACAGGTGGATTGCATCCCCACTCAAGCTTGCATGCAGAGCAGTCAGGTAAACAAAGAGTGTCTTGGCTCTTCCCGGCCTGCAACCCCCCCAATACCCACCTTCTCGTCCATTCCAGGTGCTTGCATGTGATAGGATGGACAAGAGAGGAGGGGCTGGCCGTCAACCGTGCGTGATAGTCAGGACGTCTACCACAGCCGCTTCCCTGTGTACCTCTGCATGAAAAGGAAACCGCGGCTGCCCTGCTCAAATGTAAGAATGTGCCGTGCACCCATGTAATTGTGTGCTCTGTTCACTTGTAAATATGTGCCCTGCTCCCATTTTCATCGGTTTTGGCCAATTTATATTCTTCCTCATATTTGTGATAAAATCGCAATCGGCGTTTATTGATTGGTTTGCGCAAAAGTTGCCACATTTACGGATAATGAGAATTCATTTCTGGGGGGGTTTTTTTATTATTTTTAACTAGTAATGGCGGCGATCTGCGATTTTTAGCGGTACTGCGATATTTCAGCGGACATGTCGGAACATTTTGACACTTTTTTTGGGACCATTGGCATTTATACAGCGATCAGTGCTATAAAAATGCACTGATTACTGTGTAAATGCCATTGGCAGTGAAGGGGTTAACCTGCAGGGGGCGCTCTAAGGGTTAACTATGTTCCCTGGGCGTGTTCTAACTGTGTGGGCTGCCCTAGCTGGGGAAGGGAAGTGGTCGCAGCCTCCATGTAGAGGAAGGCTGTGATCACAGCCCTTCCCCCCCTCACAGAACGGAGGTCCGTGTTTACTTACATGGACCTCCGTTCTTTCACTCCGGGGGGGGCATCACGGGTAGCCGGCGGAGATCGACTCCGCCGAACCCGCTCCCTGGCCCTCCCCGGACACAGTGAGCGCGCGGGCGCGCCTTCGGCGGCACGTGCGCGCTCGCGGTGTGCGATCTGGCAGCCGCCGTCGTATGACACCATTTTGCACAGGAGAGCCACCTTGTCGCCGTCAGATGCCGGTCGGCAAGTGGTTAAGGCTCGCCCTATAGCAGTTTTACTGCTACAGGGTGGCACCTCAGCAATGGATCGTGTGTGTGTGTGTGTGTATATATATATATATATATATATGTATGTATGTGTGTGTTTGATCCGGCTCTTCCAGGTAGGGGGCGCGGCACCAGCAGCTCGCTCCTGCGATGATCACACACAGTGGGAGCCCAGCGGCAGCAAACTCTATATCCGCCGACACCTGATGATCATCCAGTGTCTCTGCAAAGCAGGGACTAAGATCCATATCTCCCCCTAGTAAAAGCACCTCCCACAGTACCTATAAGTACTGGTTAGGCACACAGTTAACACTGTGATCACCCCTAATGTTAACCCCTTCCCAGACAGTGACCATGCATATTTTTTAGCACTGATCACTGTATTTGTGTCAGAATGTTCGCCGCAATATGGCAGTCCTGCTATAATTCACTGATCGCTGCCATTACTAGTAAAAAATAAATAAAAATATGCCACAGTTTGTAGACGTTATAACTTTTGCACAAACCAATCAACATCCGCTTATTGGGATTTTTGTTACCAAAAATATGTAGCAGAATATATATTGGCTAATATTATTTATGAATTAATATATTTTTTTTTCAATTTATTATTGGATAGGTTTTAGAGCAAAAAGTAAAAAATATGATTTTTTTTTTTTTTTTCAAAATTGTTTGTCTGCTTTTGTTTATAGTGCAAAAATTTAAAAGGCAGAGGTAATTGAATACCACCAAAAGAAAGCGCTATTTGTGGGGAAAAGGACATACATTTAATTTAGGTACAACTTCACATGAGCACGCAATTGCCAGTTAAAGTAATGCAGTGACGTATAGCAAAAAATAGCCTGATCATGAAGGGGGGTAAATCTTCCAGAGTTCATGTGGTTAAACCATGGCATTAGTCTGCTTATTCCAATGAGCAACAAATAAACCTGGATGGCTAAATACCAACATAGCACGGCTCATTAATGAGAAAAAAACTTGTTTAAAAAAAATAAAGGTGCAAGGGTCACCTTCTGCATTCTGAAGCTACAAAGAATGCAATAAGAAATGCAAGAGCATCATCAGGGCAGCTAAAATATATTACGAGAGACATATTGCTGAGATAAGTAAAAAAAAAAAAAATCCTTCCAATAGACAGTTGTATGCAAAAGTTTAGGAACCCCTGACAATTTCCATGATTGTCATTTATAAATATTTGGGTGTTTGGATCAGCAATTTCATTTTGATCTATCAAATAACTGAAGGACACAGTAATATTTCAGTAGTGAAATGAGGTTTATTGGATTAACAGAAAATGTGCAATATGCATCAAAACGAAATTAGACAGGTGCATAAATTTGGGCACCCTTGTCATTTTGTTGATTTGAATACCTGTAACTACTTAGCACTGATTAATTGTAACACTCAATTGGTTTGGTGAGCTCATTAAGCCTTGAACTTCATAGACAGGTGCATCCAATCATGAGAAAAGGTATTTAAGGTGGCCAATTGCAAGTTGTTGTTCTCTTTGACTCTACTCTGAAGAGTGGCAACATGGGGGCCTCAAAACAACTCTCAAATGACCAAACAACAAACAAAGATTGTTCTACATTATGGTTTAGGGCAGGGATATGCAATTAGCGGACCTCCAGCTGTTGCAGAACTACAAGTCCCGTGAGGCATAGCAAGACTGACAGCCACAAGCATGACACCCAGAGGCATGATGGGACTTGTAGTTTTGCAACAGCTGGAGGTCCGCTAATTGCATACCCTTGGTTTAGGGGAAGGCTACAAAAAGTTATCGCAGAGATATAAGCTGTCGGTGTCCACTGTGAGGAACATAGTGAGGAAATGCAAGACCACAGGCACAGTTCTTCTTAATGCCAGAAGTGGCAGCCACATAAAATATTGGAGAGGCAAAGGCGAAGGATGGTCAAAAGCAGCCCACAGACCACCTCCAAAGACCTACAGCACCAACTTGCTGCAGATGGTGTCATTGTTAATCGTTCAACAATTCAGCGCACTTTGCACAGGGAGAAGCTGTATGGGAGAGTGATGGGAAAGAAGCCTTTTCTGCACACGCCACAAACTGAGTCGCTTGAGGTATGCAAACGCACATTTGGACAAGCCAGCTTCATTTTGGTCATAACAAGGGGCGTTCTGCATGGCAGCAAAAGAACACCGCGTTCCAAGAAAAACACTTGCTACCCACAGTAAAATTTGGTGCTCATGCTGTGGGGCTGTGTGGCCAGTGCCGGTACTGGGAATCTGGTTACAGTTGAGGGTCACATGGATTCCACTCACTATCAGCAGATTCTTGAGAATAATGGGGGATCAGTCACAAAGTTGAAGTTACGCCAGGGCTGGAAATTTCAACAAGACAACGACCCAAAACACTGCTCAAAATCTAATCGGGCATTTATGCAGAGGAACAAGGACAATGTTCTGGAATGGCCATCCTAGTCCCCAGACCTGAATATCATTGAACATTTGTGGGGTGATTTGAAGCGGGCTGTCCATGCTCAGCAACCATCAAACCTAACTGAACTGGAGATGTTTTGTAAGGAGGAATGGTCCATAATACATTCATCCAGAATCCAGACACTCATTACAGGCTATAGGAAGCATCTAGAGGCTGTTATTTCTGCTAAAGGAGGCTCTACTAAATATTAATGTGATTTTTCTGTTGGGGTGCCCAAATTTATGCACCTATCTAATTTAGTTTTGATGCATATTGCACATTTTCTGTTAATCCAATAAACCTCATTTCACTACTGAATATTACTGTGTCCTTCAGTTATTTGATAGATCAAAATGAAATTGCTGATCCAAACACTCAAATATTTATAAATGACAATCATGGAAATTGTCAGGGGTTCCTAAACTTTTGCATATAACTGTATTAACCACTTCAGATCTGCGCTATTGCCGAAGTACGGCTCCAGCGCGGATCTGAAATGCCGGGACGACGTCCGTGGACGTCGTCCCCTGTGCACGCTCCTCGCGCGCCCCCTGGTGGCAGCTGCGGCGCGCGCGTGCTCGTGGCTCGGGCGGACCCGCCGATCTCTTTCAGGAGCCTCAGAACGGGGAACCGCCGATGTAAGCACGGCGGTTCCCTGTTCTGTGACAGGGGACATGACAGATCTACTGATCCCTGTCACTGGGATCAGTTAGATCTGTTATGTCCCGACCAACCCCGCCCCCCACAGTTAGGACACACCCTGGGAACATTTGTTAACCCCTTCAATGCCCCCTGCTGGTTAACCCCTTCAATGCCAATGACATTTACACAATAATCAGTGGATATTTAAATTTCTGATCGCTGTATAAATGTCATTGTCCCAAAAATGGCTGCTGCAATATCGCAGTCCCGATAAAAATCGCAGATCGCCACCATTACTAGTAAAAAAAAAAAAATAATAATAAAAACGCCTTAAATCAATTCCCAGTTTGTAGACGCGATAACTTTTGCGCAAACCAATCAATATACGATATTGCGATTTTTTTTTTTTTTTTTTTACCAAAATATGTAGAAGAATATATATCGGCCTAAACTGATGAATAATTTTTTTTATGGATTTTTACTTTAGCAAAAAGTTAAAAATATTGTTCTTTTTTGCAAAATTGTCGCTCATTTTTTGTTAATAGCGGCGATCAGAAATGACGCAGCGGTGATCAAATACCACCAAAAGAAAGCTCTATTTGTGGGGAAAAAAAGGACGCAAATTTTATTTGGGTACAACGTCGCACGACCGCGCAATTGTCATTCAAAATGCGACAGCGCTGAAAGCCAAAAATTGGTCTGGGCAGGAGGGGGGTTTAAGTGCCCAGTAAGGAAGGGGTTAATAATAAAAAAGGCGATGGAACACATGGGGCCCATAATAGATGATCAGGGGAATCTGGTCACACGTGACAGACAGAAGGCAACTTTATTAAATTCTTCTCCTCAGTTTATAGGTACGAACTTGTATAGAATTTTTTTATATATTAGTAAACATATGATAAACAAGGCAGTAATGTTGAAGTACAGCCAAAGCTTGTTTGGCTGTACTTATGTGGATCATAGGAGTGCAGTGCGTTCTGCATTCCTGTGACCCGTTTTCAGCAGACAGCGGGCTTCAACCGGTACAGACTTGGGCAAGATTGTGACAGTTAAGTTGGGATCCACCCACATGCCTGGGCCGGCACCTGGCTCAGACTCTCGGCGAGCTGCTCCCGCCCCCTCCACTAACAGTCACCAGCTCTCTGTTCATGGAGGTCTGAGAAACTGACTGATCAATGACGTTTGATCACTGTTCTCACCGGCAGGGGACAGATGCAGCATCAGCCTGATGCTGTACCCACCTACAGTAGCTCACAAAAGTGAGTACAACCCTCACATTTTTGTAAATATTGTATTATACCTTTTCATTTGACATCACTGAAGAAATGATACTTTGCTACAATGTAATGTAGTGAGTGTACAGCTTGTATAACAGTGTAAATTTTCTGTCCCCTCAAAATAACTCAACTCACAGCCATTAATGTCTAAACCGCTGGCAACAAAAGTGAGTACACCCCTAAGTGAAAATTTCCAAATTGGACCCAAAGTGTAAATATTTTGTGTGGCCACCATTATTTTCCAGCACTCCCTTAACCCCCTTGGGCATGGAGTTCACCAGAGCTCCACAGGTTGCCAATGGAGTCCTCTTCCCCTCCTCCATGACGACATCACGGAGCTGGTGGATGTTGGAGACCCTGCGCTCCTCCACCTTCTGTTTAAGGATGTCCCACAGACGCTCAATAGGGTTTAGGTCTGGAGACAAGCTTGGCCAGTCCATCACCTTTACCCTCCGCTTCTTCAGCAAGGCAGAGGTTGTCTTGGAGGTGTGTTTGGGATCATTATGTTGGAATACTGCCCTGCGGCCCAGGCTCTTCAGTATGTCACAGTACATGTTGGCATTCATGGTTCCCTCAATGAACTGTAGCTCCCCAGTGCTGACAGCACTCATGCAGCCCCAGACCATGATATTCCCACCACCATGCTTGACTGCAGGCAAGACACACTTGTCTTTGTACTTCTCACCTGGTTGCCGCCACACACGCTTGACACCATCTGAACCAAATAAATTTATCTTGGTCTCCTCAGACCACAGGACATGGTTCCAGTATTCCATGTCCTTAGTCTGCTTGTTTTCAGCAAACTGTTTGCAGGCTTTCTTGTGCATCATCTTTAGAAGAGGCTTCCTTCTGGGATGACAGCCAATGCGGACCAATTTGATGCAGTGTGCAGCGTATGGTCTGAGCACTGACAGGCTGGCCTCCCACCCCTTCAAACTCTGCAGCAATGCTGGCAGCACCCATACGTCTATTTCCCAAAGACAACCTCTGGATATGATGCTGAGCACGTGCACTCGACGACTTTGGTCGACCATGGCGAGTCCTGTTCTGAGCTGAACCTGTCCTGTTAAACTGCTGTATGGTCTTGGCCACCGTGCTGCAGCTCAATTTCAGGGTCTTGGCAATCTTCTTGTAGCCTAGGCCATCTTTATGTAGAGCAACAATACTTTTTTCAGGCTCTCAGAGTTTTTTGCCATGAGGTGTTGAGCTTTCAGTGACCAGTATGAGAGAGTGAGCGCGATAACACCAAATTTAACACACCTGCTCCCCATTCACACCTGAGACCTTATAACACTAACAAGTCACATGACACCGGGGAGGGAAAATGGCTAATTGGGCCCAATTTGGACATTTTCACTTAGGGGTGTACTCACTTTTGTTGCCAGTAATTTAGACATTAATGGCTGTGTGTTGTTATTTTGAGGGGACAGTAAATTTACACTGTTATACAAGCTGTACACTCACTACATTACATTGTAGCAAAGTGTAATTTCTTCCGTATTGTCACATGAAAAGATATAATAAAATATTTACAAAAATGTGAGGGGTGTACTCACTTTTGTGAGATACTATAGGTAAGTAGAATTCTGAAAAAAAATACAAACCCCATACTTCTCTTTTAACAGCAGTAAATAAATGTACCCTTATGGCTGACAGAGATTCGTGTTGAAGAAAGACTAGAAAAACTACAACAATTCACCAGGACCTGATAGATGGCTTACATCTCAAGAGTTCTCAAAGAACTTAGCCATGTTATAGCCTGACCATTGTTTCCGTGGTAATGTCAGTCATTCGGCAGGAATTTTTATTCTTTGTTACCAGTCCGATATTGTACCGATTCAAGAAACTCTTGAGAACTCTACATTCGGTAGATAGTCCAGGACCACTTAACAACATCAAAAAGATCAGAAAGAAGTTGTGCTTAGAGACAGTCGGTATTCCCATGTAAATAAATGACGACAATTTTCTCTTCATACCCCAAACATAAAAAAAAGTCTTAAGATGAATGGATATCATAGAGTGTTTTCACTCATGTGGGGAGTGTAAAAACATTTATAAAATAATATAGAAAAGTACACTGTTATGCCTTCTTTAATGTGAAACGATGTTACATTACATCACTCACA